>OOFE01011557.1:0-11788 GCA_900323365.1 Monocentris japonica
CACTACACACTATAAACCATTTCCACATGTTAAATAAAACAGGTGCTGGTCTTCAGGTATTGAGCTGCTTCCTTGAAGTGGGTTCAGCCATGTTAGAGCATTCCATCTCCATGACTGTTCATACTGACATCATGTTTTGTCATTGCCAGGAAGTTTTTTTTTTTGTGTGTATCTTATAGTTTCTTAAATGTATTGTATGTGTACAAATGTATGTTTTTAATTTAATTGTGAAGCACTTTGTACTTTGTGTAAGAAAAGTGCTGTATAAAGTTTATATATATATATATATTATTATTATTGAGTGGGTCTGCAGAATGTGGTGGTATGACAGTAAAGAAAGAAGGGAAAGAGAGAGCAATACATACCATTGTTTTGTAAAATTTGCATTGCCCTCTCCAAGCTAATAATCAACATAGTGCAATACATTTCAGTACTGCAACACGAGAACAAAGTTCTCCTGAAAGCACCAACCCACCTCCTCCGATCATACTACGTCATGAAGCTTCACTTACTAGGAAGAGCAAGTTTATAAAAATGGGCTGATTCCTGACAGGCTGCTATGTTTAATTTAAGATTGGTTTGCAGACAGGCCCTGTCAAAATTTGCCCTGTATTAACCATTAATTGTCTCGATATGTAGTTGACACCTTATTTGAGGTGAGTCATTGTGTCAGGAAGTCACTTGTATGCTGTGCTTTCCCTTTCCTTTCTCTCCGCCCACCCAGTGCGGAATGCATTCCAGAACGTCCCCTGGGTGAGTGGAAATTCCAAAGGAGCTGCAGTTTGCAGCTTGCCGGGAAAAACCATGGGCTCTGGGAAAACCCACTTGGTGCTGTGTATAAAAAGGGATGTAGATCACACAAACTTCTTCACTCTTCACTTTTCACTTCAAGTGGATCTTGAGCTCTCACTTTCTCCTTCAAGGGATCTCTTGACCGGTCACCTATCAATCTCTCAGCAGAGTTATGGCCTTCTCATCGAAAACCTGCACACTCCTGACCATTGTGGTTGCAGTTTGCATACAGCTCTATCAAGGTATGCTTCACTTTACAGTATAGTAGCCAAATTGAGACTATACATTATGCAGTGCGTGCATGATGCAGTAATGGTTAAAGAGGCAGAGAGAGACGTAAAAAATGTAACATTATGATAAGTTTGGCCACGCTGATGCGTGATGGGAATATAATGTTTAACTACAGTATACAAGCTTGTTTCAGTGTTTGGAAAAAAAGTACCTTTTGTAGCAATTAAGTTGTAATTTGTTTCTAAACCTTCTCCTTGCAGCTCAGTTCATTCCTGGAGCCAGGTGTTTATGTCATGATACCATCAAGTACACTCCAAATACCATTTCAGATTTCAAAGTCATTGAAAAAGGACACAGCTGTGATACCCTTCAAGTCATGTAAGTTTGAATAAACATGACAGCCTATTTTCTTGGCTCAATAACATTTTTAGTGACAAGTGATATTGTCATTTATGTCTATGTCACTGTGATATTTTGATAATTTGGTGTTATTTCTCAGTGTCACCATAGAGAAGCCAGCCAACATGGGCAAGGAGGATACTTGTCTGGACCCTGCGGGAAAGCTGGCCAAGGCTTTTATCACCTGCTGGAACAGGTAAGTTGCACCATATGAATCAGTCATCACACAACTATACCAGGGTTTGTGTCAAGTCACTTTCAACTCAACAAGTTCAGGAGGTAGATTTTCTTGAAAATCTGAAAACAGAAAAACATTGCTATATCATTAACCAGGGGATAGCAGTTTGACTTTACATTGTTAAATTATTGAAGTGAAATTAATTGACCACAACCCTGAACTTTACTTTCTTTGTGTTACTGCAAACTGGTGACAGACACACATGGTGTTTAGTTCAAAACTATTTCCACATAGTCCGTTTTTTTTCAAAGCTATCAGCTCAATTCTAAAATGCAATAAACTGCGACTAAGGTAAATTTATTGACATAATCAGCACACACTGATCTTGGAATAAAAGTGGAATATATCTATGTGTCATGTTCAGCATGTGACTCGTTGCACCAACACACATATGTTTTGTATTAGTTAGTCCTTTGGCCTAATCCCAGTTCTCTTTTTCATCCCCTTTTCAACTGAAGGATAAACAGAGACGAGAGCCAGAAGTCGATTTGTTTGAACCGAAGAAAGAAGGCAGAGTGAAAGTACTAGAGGGGCAGACTGATGGAGGCCTAACTGGGAAAATTCACTGGACTGGAGTCCCAGATGTCACATGATGACCAAGCGCACAACTGAAGAATGCTGAGAGCAGAACTTTCACTGCACTCCTCCGCTGGAGAGGAGAGGACTGGGAAATGACAGCGAGGGGAAAGGGGTGGGAGGGGAGATAGGGCAGCTAGGAGGTAGAGAGAGGGGAGCTTGGGAAAGAATGGCAGTTAAGAGGGGAAAGACACATCAATATAGTATATTGACAGTACTAGGCAAGTGTTAGGCTCATGTAAAACAATTCTGTGAAGCTAAGATAATAAAAATTATAGTACATTTTTGTTATACTTAGAAACCTTCCATTTCATTAAAGAGCAGTAATATAAAACACTAATGCAGAAATGTATATATTTTATAAAAAAATCTAGGGTGCCTAAGACTTCTGCACAGTACTGTATATGTATAGGAGCAATTCTGTCGATGGAATGTTTTGGTTATTGTTGGAATACTGTACATTAAGCACACTTTTTTCACTTTTTATGTCTTGATGCTAGCATTATTTAAGTTGATTTATTTATTATATATATATTTAGTTTCTTTAATAGTGTTCGCACTGTGTGTTTGAGCAAATAAACAAAATTTTGATACAACCCCATTTTCTGCTTGTTTTGTTGTGCTAATTGTCCTGATGAAGTCAGAGGTAAAGACCTTGGTAAGAAAGACCTTGGTGCTAGGATTCTGTAAACCATCTGTTTTCAATTGATGTGTTTGCGTGTGGTGGTTTACTTACACTGCTAATGTAACCCATGGCTTGCTACCAGCATTTCTGGGGTTGAGCAGTTCCAGACTATTGAAATAGACAACAACAAAAAATATTTTGAACCTAAGACACAAAGCTGGCACTTAAAGGGCATTGCAGTGACTTTGTTATGGGGGGGGTGATGCATTCTAGAGGGAGAGAGGGGGTTTTTGTACTACTAAATGATGCGATAAGAAAATTTGACCACAGCTGTTTCCAACAGCTGCAGGCGGGATGAGAGAGAAAAGCTGGATTCCTGAAGCATCTGACTCACTTTATAATATAATGATTCAATATAATATACTGTTGAAAATTTGAACTGATTTGCACCATCTACTGGAGGTAACAAGATAGAGATGTGGTCATCAAAGCAATAAAAGCTGGTGAATATTACGTAATAATAAGATCTAATAATAATATCTCAGATGACATAAAACATTTGTGCCAACAAGAGAATACAAGGTGAAATGATTGTAAAGAATGACTACAGCATTTTATGGCTTAAATTAGTTTAAATAAAGGCAGCACATTTATTCCCTGTCTTTTCATCAATGAATACTAACATGGTGGCCAAACGTTAACACTGAGTGGGTTATTGATTGGCTGAGGCTTCTCAGCCGTGCCAAGTTCCTCTGAGTGATGAGCTGAGCCAACATGTCTTGATTTTTGACCATTACTTTGCTTGAGAGATAAACTTTGCTAGAGATTATCAGAGCTAGTCCAGCTCACTCCAGGGAAATCAGAGCTGGCTTGGTCTGGGTCAGAGCATAGGAGTGTGGGAGAGAATAGATCCTCGATAAGCTCACTCATTCTGCGTCCTGAGGCTGTGCTCACTCTGTCTGACCACACACACACACACACACATCAACACAATGTATGGTAAAATATAAGCTACATCGGCAGCAACATTATGTACAAAAGCCTCAAGGGTACAAAAAGCGATGCCTCCTCCACACTGAGCAACTGCCAGTGATAGCGCATATGAGCCATGCTCACTAGCTGCTTGGCTCTGCCCCTAGACAACAGTAAGACCTTCACCACAAGACCAAGGCATGCAAATATATTAACTATAGCTGGCACTTGTAATCAATTTAGGAACTGACCTGAGACAGTTGTTGACACTTCACCAACTTGATGAGAAATCCAGTTAACTTTAACAGTTTTTTTTACGATGGCTTTGGCTCAGTTTTTACAACAGTTGCCTGAGTAACTCAAACTGAGTTCTTGCCTTAAAGCTGCACTAGGCAAGATTTCTTATGCAAATTAAATCCATCTCACCAGCTTAAATGTGGGGGTGGGGCTGCAGTACAGTAGAGCATCCCATGTCCCCCCAATCGAGACGATGTGGATTTGCCTACATGAAATTCTGGAGTCAGATATGGTCACGACCGCGAAATCTTCTCTCAAAAGTTGCTCCTAAACAGCAGTGAGCAAGCGCTCTTTCCAGAGACTCACCAATGATGGCTGAACCTCATCCCCCGCCCCATTGTGCTTATTACTAGACATGCAGATCACTAAATCAATTCAACGTTTATTTTCAATCATGTCTTGTCACTTCCAACAACATTGCCGAAGCTAGTAGCACTCCTACACAATTGCTAGTCACTTCACTGCTAGGTAAAAGGCACATTAATGACAATTACAACTCTATTGTAATGTACAAATGTAATTTAACTACACAGGCCAATATGCATGCACTCTCACACACTCTCTATTGGCCACAGCCACACGCATAGATACAGTGTGTTGCAGTGTGAAAAGCAACTTAGACACTGAGGCACGCACACACAGACCGACCCTCTCAGACTCCCTCAACCTGACAACTCAGCCATGTCTAAACACACCTCTGCATGTATTAATTGCTGTGCAAACTTCAGCACCCACTCCCTCTCCACTCCAGTGCATAGCTACTGTATCTCCACACTAAACCCCACATTGAACTACAAGCCACAAACCAGCTGATGGAAGGAGGGTCAATGCTTGCTAAAAAGTTGTATTTGCTCCAGGCAAAGCCAGGTTTTGTGATTCTCTGAATCAAATTGCTCCCAAAGACAGTGACAATAACCTTGACATGCTGTATGTAAAATGGCAATGAAGTTTTGCTGGGGTGAGAGTGTGACCTTTTGACAGAATATTGCTTATTGTTCATCTTATTGTTGAACTTTCTGAGCCATTCACCCTTCCCTTATGTTTCTCAGATTCATTTCAAAGTCACAGGACAAGTATGGCTCTAAAGAAGATGTCAGCTTTCTTCCTTGATAAGTGAACATGGTGTAAAAGGCGCTGTCATCCTGTTGGTAGGTGTTCCTGTTGTTACAGCACTTATTACACTGCTCTCACAGGCTGTCAAACCAATAGAAGCTCTGTGAAGTGATCTGTCATCAACAAAACAAACAAACACTTCATCAATGTACCATCTCCAAAATTTTAAAAGCATTTGATTTTAGGAGGCATTTCATGTTCTCACAATTGGTACTGATAATTTGTCTGGCACTTTGTAAAGACTGCGACAAGCACGTTTAATTTTTAAACATTCTGCGGAAAGCACAAGTCCTGACAGGAATCTTTGCATTTTATTTCCCTGATATTATGTGCTGTTCCTGATTGCTTTGAAGTTTATATATATCTTTGTAAAAAAAAAGGGCCAGTGCTACTGTCTCCCTTGGAATAACATGCACTCTTGTACGGTGGAGCAGACAAAATCAAAGTTATGTGAGAGCTGCCACTCACCTCTCTGTAGTCCAACAGACCCACGCTGTGCATCAGAGAGAGAAAACTTAAAAAAATAAAAATAAACATTGTACGTCCTGATATTTTATTTATATGCATGGAACTCACCCAATCGCTTGTTGATGGAGCTGTCAGAAAAAAGGAAAAGTGTAAATTGTCCAAACATGTTTGTGTCATGCAAAATTTATAGAGTGCTGTTCCAGCAAGGCTTTCATGTATACTCTTTGTTGAGTTGAGTGGGTGGAGAGAGTGGACATCAGTTCAATAGAAAAAGTCAAATATAAGTACAATGTGGAAAGGTAGACTCAAGAATCTTTTTTACTGAAACGCCGATGAAAAGCATGTCAGAATGTGATTCAAGCAATGTGCAAAGTCTGTATAACGGTGTGTTGCTTCTGTCTCCAAATATATAACGTTTTTAGTGTCTAGGCATGTGCATGCATGTCAGTGTAGATGCGTTGGTGCTTCCCTACACTCATGGACATACATTTGTGTGTGTTTGTGTGTATATCGGTGTGTGTTTGCTACAGTGAGTTTTTTGTGTCATCCTCAAAAGTGAGACTGCCTGAGGCTTGGGGGTTTGGATGGACCTTTTCATATCACAGGTTGTCAGTCAGGGCTGGCTCCAGCTCCATAAATAAAGGATGGTGCAGTCACCCCAACTGCTCCTCCCCACCCTCCCTCTTCTCTCATAGTGTTGACTGGAGGCCTTCCTGCTCCAGTTGCAGAGCTACACAGGCCCCCATACGCACCACTTGTCATTTTAAGTGCAGAAGGGGGTAACTGCACCGGGAGTAGAATGACATAGTGGTGGCCCCTGCGTTGATTCCATGGACCTAATAACTACAGAGTAAACACAAAGGCACTGGCCCGTGACTCAGAATGCTGAACCGTATGCCAGATCGCAAGATGAATGATGGGGGCACACGGGATGTGGAACAATGATATGTCCCCAATGGATTTTTTTTCTACGTCATGCATGGCTAAAGTTATCCGCAGCGAATCACAGTGATAATGTGGTTTATGCTCTGCTGGCTTTCCATGAGAAAGAATCAGAATTATTGTTTTAATCATAGCAGTAATAGCCACAGTGTACACTACGCAAAATGATATCTCAATCAAATAAATTAGATTTTCTTCCACCTGATTTAGTACTGGCCAATTCTGCCGTGTGCTGTATGCGTCTTTTATTTACAGGGGAAGGACAGATGGAGGGATATGCAGAGGGAAAGTAGAAATACACAGCCTGTCTGGGGATTGTTTCTGGTCACTGGTTCAGGTCCCCTGCCACTGACGCCCTCTGTCAAGTTGTTGAGATGCAGCGTGAGATTCAGCTCAGATACTGAGACAGAGAACTACACTGACACACAAAGCCATATTCTCGCTCTTTCTCTCTTGCAGACTCTCTCTCTTCCTCAGACACACACATAGGCATTGTGCACACAGAATCACAGTGGCATAAATGAAAATTTAAACTCTCTTTTAACTCACACACACTTTCCTCCTCAATCTCTCTGTCTGTCTGTCTGTCTGTCTGTCTGTCTGTCTCTCTCTCTCTAAGCCCCCTCCCCTTTCTAGGCTTTCTCTGGTTGCTGTTGAATTTGCGTGTGTTACTGCTTACTGACAAGATTACTAGGCGGAGGGTGGAGCGTGATCTCACAATGCAGTAGTGTTCACACGCTGTCCGTTCTCTAATCCTATTCAAATGCTACCACTGTGCAATCTTATCAACAAAGAAGGAAAGAGGTTCAATTAATCTCAGATTACATTCAGCCTGGTCCTAATTCCCATATGGTTCTAAAAAGTTCAAAAGGAACAATAGTTAGATTCAACCGATCTCAAGTTAATCACCAGTTATTCCTCATCCACAGAAGAGAGCAGGGGAGTCATGGCCAGCAATTCTAGAGAGATTATCTAATTTAAGATGTTTTTTAAAATAGAATCTCTACGGCTTGTTTTTACATGCCCCCTTCAAGTGTTGCAATTGCTGACCACAACCTTAGGAGGGCAGCGACACTCTCCTCTACCGCTGTGACTTCATCAGCATGCTGCACAAGGCCCTGAGCACCCACAACTCGCTGTGCCCACTGTAAGGGGAGCCGTGGCTTACAGTGTTGAATTCATTAACCTTTTTTGCCACTCCCATTGAATGCACATGGCAGCAATTGGAAAAAACCTCTTAGTACTTTAGACAGTTTAGTAATTTAGTAAGAGGGCCAAAGATAGAAGAAAAGGGGCAGGACCCCATTTGTTCTTATCTAAAAAATGTCATTTCACATCCGATGGTTGGTTATTCAGCAAAGCAAGGCGTGTTTATGGGTGTGATGCACGGTCATAGCCTGGATTGATATACTATCGGACAGGCGAAACATCTTTGACAGAACTTGTAATTGTCTCACTAGAGACAGTCTGATAGGCTTTCTGCAGTAGTGAGGGAGCCTTCAGTAACTGTTTGTGTCAATGTGACCAGTGTAGTATGGCATCAGAAGGAAAATTAAACCACAAGGAGAATGACACACCAGCTCAGACTCAGAGGGGCAAACTATCTCCTCCTCCTCCTCCTTCTTGCAAAGATAAAAACAGTTTAGTTTGTCATAGAATCAAACTTTGCTGCTTTGACACTGAAAATCTCAAATTTCTCTGAGTAAATCATTCCGTATATTCACCATTATTGTTGCTGAAAGTGCAAAACACACACTGGTGCCCCATACACACTGGAATACATATGCACTCTCTTGTTCACACACAAAAACACAGGTGCACAGACATGGATTGCAATTTCCAGTTTCCTGTTGAATGGGAATTTGAATTTGTTAGCGTGTTATAGGTGCTGAAAGTAAACATCTAACATTTCTCTCAGTAAGCACATCTTTCAGTATGTTCACCACCCAATGTTGTATTAAACTGCAAAATATCCACTAGTACCCTACACACACATACAGGAATGTACAGGAGTGCACACAGATCTAACATTTCTCTCAGTAAGTCCATTAAATCATTTAGTATGTTCACCACCTAATGCTGTTTTGGAAGGTGAAACATCCACTAGCAGCACACTAGGCTGTGAAATTACCATCAGCTTTGACATCTCTGTAAGAATTTATATGGATCTTTGAGATATTTCTTTCATTTTATTTCAAAGAGGTTTTGTCTTCACATTTTGGAATTCACATTTTTATATTCTCCCTGACAACATTAAGACAAAAAGAAACAGCGAGCACAAAACAAAATGGTTCTGGGGATTTAGGATTCTAGCAGGTTTAAAAGACCTCATCCCTCGTGGCTATTCATTTTTATGAGTCTGGAATTTGTGACAGCTCAAGATTATGTGCAAAGCATTTCACAGTGGATTACTTCACCAACCATACACAGTATGCAATGGGCTTCACTGACTTGTTTGTTATGGTCCAACCTGTCCACTTTTGAACAGCCCTTCCCTGAGCTATGAAACATCCTGTTTAAACAGGAAATACGTCAAATTACGGAAGCAAGCCACTGTTAAAATGCAGTTTCCTTATGACTTTAAGGTATAAATCTTTAATTTAACATTCTGAGGAGAGGCAGAAATCACTCTTGCCCTCATGATGGAATCAATACTAGATGGCATCAATATACTTATTCCATCTAAATCAGAGTGGCATCTAAATCAGAGGATTTAAAAAGTGTACTAAGTATGAAGTATAAAGTGTTCAGGGAACATTGCTTTATTTTGTTTTGGCACAAAAAGCCTAATTTTGCCGAAGCCTAATCAACAAAATCACAAGACAACATTAAAATTTCATAAGTGTGTCTGAAGACCAATGTAGAGAGCAGAAGTTTTCATGAAAAAGGAAGACACACAGCATCACAAATATTAGATCACAAGATCCAAAAAGCTGACAGAATTTGGTTTCAGTGTTGAAAGTACGACCGTGTGAATCTATCCTGCAGGTGCTGAAGTCTGCCAGAGAATTAAAGAGAGACAGCCCCGAGATCAAGAAGAATTACAACTTTTGCAGAGGATATGTGGAATCTCCTGTGAGAGAATGTAATAGTGGAGACAGTTAGGGAGAAAGAAGGATCAAAAAACTGAAGTGGCAAGGGGGAGAGGAAGTGCTTCGAGATACACTTCAGAAAGTTCCAGACCAGCTTGAGAACTAATGGGGAGGAACCAGTGATACAGGGAAGGTTTTAATGAGCCAGGATGAGAAGAGTGAGAGACAGCAGAGGGTGGAAATGGTAACTGGTCAGTGTTCATACTTGGCATCAGACATTGTATTTAAAGTCCAGGAAAATTTTTTTATGGAAATCCTAACTTCCTGGCATGGTGGAAATCTAGAGCAAGATGGAAAAGCTCCAGAAGATTTATTTTATTATAGCAAACTATTAAACTTCCAACCAAACAACTTGAGTTTGCTGTCGATCAGATCAGCTACCTGTCCTGTAGACCGCTACCAGCTAGTAGACAACAGCAGCTATTTAAAGTACATTGGTTGACTGACAGGTCAACCACACCCATAACTGGTTCAAAGCTTCCTGGTGCCCAATTTAAGCCAATTCTGTTCTTTGCACTGTCCACTATGTCTGTGTAGCTGTGGTGGGAGTGTTGTTGCGGAGATACTGACACCTGTTCAGGTCTCCACTTTGAATCATTGGCATGCAGACAGGCGTGTTAACATTTCATCATAGCATTACAAAATGTAGGTAACAAACAGCTGTATTCCGAGCTCTTCTGCTGCCTACACATGATCAGCATTCTGCAGCATTCTCACTCATTGTGAAGTAGAGCACAGGTAGACGAGTTGGTGGGTTGATATGCCAAAGCCTGCCTAATTTACAAACCCAGTAGCCCAGTCTGACAACTGACATTTTGCCACGCAATACTTTTTCTCTGAAGATTGTGATATGTTTTCAGTGTGGTGCTATAAAGTTCAGGGTACTCAGAAACACACAGAATGATTTTCTCCTCCATGTCTTCGCCTGCTCACGTCACATAAAGCTACAATCTCATTGGTAGTGGTTTGAAAGGTCAGCTGCAAACGTGGTCAAACTTGAAATAATTTGAACTTTATGTGCAGCAGCTGTGTGGCAAACTTGCTGCATGTTGCCCCAGGTAGTGCTGCTGTCGTGGTGGTAACCACCGCTCTCGCAATAGCTCAGCCAGCGCAAAGTTGTTTTGCTGCTGATCATGTGAAGGCACGTTACTCTAATTTTGGCGGTCCAAAATAGCTTTCTCCCTTGCCATGCATACCATTTGAATCTGGAAATGTGTTCTGGACTTGGTGAAATTCAACAAGGCAAACAAACAGCATGCTCCCATATACACAAAGAGTGTTGTTAATAGGAGGCTAGCAAATTGAACTTCACAAGCGCAACAAGCATTACCACGGTCCTGTGCAATTACAATACAGACTTTAACAAGATGGCTATTAGCAATGAGCATTTGATTAATGCTTTGCCCTCAGGACTCACACGGAGCAGTTGATGTGGACTGTGGCAAAACTCATTGGGAGGCAGCTAGCGTAGTCACTAATCACCCCCAGAGTGCAAAGTGTGTGTGCGCACATATGTTTATGTGTGAGAGAGCGTGCATGTGTATTCCCATGTGTTTGTGTGTGTGTGTGTGTGTGTGTTGTCTCCTCCACTGATATATTCATCCATCTCCATCCACCTCTGTGGAGCTTTTAAATCAGCAGCACACAGCCAGCGAGATGGCTATTACCTAGAGGAGATGGGAGTGTTTGTGTGTGTGTGTGTGTGCGGAAGGAAGGAAGGAAGGAAGGAAGGGGAGTGGGGTTAAGGAAGATAGACACGCATGTTGCTGCTGTCAGAGGAAAACCTTGTATTTAAAAAAAAGTCAGCTTTTTGGGAATTAACAACAGCCTAATTTTCAGACTGACAGCCATGTTTTTTGAAAACATGCAACTATCTTTAGAAATGGTTTCTTAAGCCGTGCAGATGCACAAAGCCCTATGTGAACTTCCGATTCAAGTACAAAGATTAAGCAGGGCAACAGTAAACATGTTGTCCCCCACCAATGATGCAGTGACCATTTGGGCCAATCAGAAACAAGTTACACAAATGTGAAAACAGTCACA
>OOFE01011560.1:8166-52224 GCA_900323365.1 Monocentris japonica
AGTAGTGTATTAATAGTAGTAGTAGTTGCAGTCTATGTATTGCCATGCTGTATTTGATCCATATAAAGTTCCTAAATGAATGAATGGTTGTTTCAAGGATACTGATGCTTCATATTACCTAGAGGATGATCTAAAGCCTAGCACTGAGTGTCTCCAAGTGATTTGCCTTCCAACACTGGTTTGTCTCTTCTAGCAACCTTGTTATTACGACCTGAGGTAAACCTAAAGGGGCTGGTGTAACTTGTAGGTATAAAGAGCCTGCTCACTCTTAGAGGGGCAGAGAAATGCTTGAATGTTGTTTGAGCTGTACGCTGATTTCTCCCCATGCTGCAACATGATTAAATGATCGCTCTGCTTAAACAACTTTCAGTGGCAATTGACTTCTTTGACAAATGTCCACAACAGATGTAATAGAAATCATAGTATTAAACATATTGGAAGTATTAAAAGTATAAACAGTTGTAATAATAATTATTTGTATGGAAACTTTCTCCATCAAATCAAAATGTAGACATATTTCATGTCCAAAGAAAGTCAGATGACTGTGTGACTGTGACAAATTTTAGCCCCAGTGAACTTCATTGTGATTTTATTTGGTTCAGTTTGGGAGTTCTTGGGCTTAATATGCTGTCAAATCTTCAAATCTACTTTTGACAGACTGGAAATTTAATCATCAAAATAGCAAGATATCTGTTTATAGATGCTGCCTTTAAGTAGTAAGACACTTTGAGGGAATATATCATATCATACCATACCCATCTCGCTCGTGATCATCCTGCTCATCTCATCATTCAATTGATCTCAGCTCCGTTCAGTTCAATCCAAACTAATATAGGTTCAGTCCAAATTTGTTTGAGTTCACTATATTTACACCCATGCTAAATTCATTTAATTTATTGTATTTCTTGAGTTTTTGACCTTTGTGACCAGGGTCAGAATCCAGTTTGGAGTGCCACTGGCCAGGAACCAGCTGATGCAGAAGAAGATGGCCGACATGCTGACAGAGATTACGATCGGGCTGCAGTCCTGTCTGGCCCTGGGCAGACTCAAAAGGTGAGTCTTCTCTTGTTGTCGTTATCTCTCTTTCTCTGTCTCTTGCTTTCCCTTTCAGTCTCTCTTTCTCACACTCTACTACTGGAAAAAACAGTGTGCTCCTTTAGAGTGTGTGTTCCCATCCTACAGAGCAGACCCAGAGATGATCCCCATGCTGAAGAGGAATAGCTGTGGCAAGGCTTTGGATATCACCAGACAGACCAGAGACATGTTGGGAGGAAATGGCATCGCAGACGAGTGGTGACAATGGCAGTGAGTTTGCATCCAATAGCAGCAAGTGTCTACACTAACCACCAGAGGTCAGCAGTACACATATAGATTAATGCTTCAAAACACGTTGACATTGTGTGCATGACATCTGACAATTTATATAACTCTAAATCTAAGAGCATCTTGATCATTATGTTTGCCACTGCCTGTTCATTATATTTATGATTGTTTTTGTCACGCCTTGATCCTGGCCAGAGCCATCACTGGACTGCAGTCTTTCACTGTTGGAAAGTAAAGCTTTTCCAATTTCCCTTCATGGAAGTGGACTTGATGTGGATGTATGCCATGTCCATCTGCCCTCTGAGACATGACCTGGTTGGGCAAAATATTATAAACTAGAAGTGCACTTCATGTCTGCCTTGCATGAGGAGTTTTCACTTTGCCTGGAGAGAGAAAAATACCTCAGCACATTTAAGCATTTAAGATGAATTTTCAATATTTTCTACTGATGGGAGCAGTCAATACTTAAGTACCTCTATTTGCTATGTGAAAATTTTAGGAAGGTCAACCTAACAAAACATTGGGTACAAGCGTGATATAGGTTTTGTACAGTGAGTATGCCTGGAAAATGTTCAGATAAGCATCATACAGTCATACAGTATATTCAAGGGTGTATTTAAAAGGTGTAGCATTATGAATTAGTTTAGATTGAAATAATGGAATCCTCTGTAAATTAATGGCTTTGAATGAGTGGGAAGGTATGAGTGAATGTAGCAGAGATACTGTATGAATATTTTTTTTAAAATTGAATCAAATCTAATTTTCAGATATTTTTCCTTATATGATGTTATGTTCATGTTGGTTCCTGTATTTTAGGCCTAAACTGCTAATTAGTGGGAACTAAGTTTTGGTGAAATACAATAAAACTACTGCAGACACAGCAGGACCTATTACCACCTAACAAATATGAAATCTATATACCTTAGAGCCAAAGATTACCCTTTAAGTTAGTTCTTGTTAGTTTAAGTTTTATTTACTGCACTACTGTCCTTAGGAAAAGGCAGTCATCTGTCATCTTGCAAAAATCAAAGATTAGGTGCTCTTAAAAACTGTTCACATTGGACTACGTTTTTAATATGACACTGGACACTTTAGAGGCACATCAGTAAAATTAATACTCAACTCAATTCTGCCAGACAAAAACACATGAAGCACTATATTCATTTAAGTGAAATAAACAGGAACATACTCTTGAGGTAATTTGCACTCAATAAACTGGAAATACAACTGTGTAATCGCCAAAATCCCCAGACCTAGAAAGCAGAAAGAGGGTGTGCAAAGGAGGGGAAATGTCTCTGCCTGCTAGAAGCGCATGGACAGATTAGGTCAGCTAGTCTGCATTCTCTAACCCAGAAACGGAATAGTGAGCCTCAAAGCAAATGGAATAACACATCAACTAGTTTGTCACTGTTCTGGTGTCTGGCTCTGGGCCAGACCTTTTCTGAGACTCGCCAGGGCCTGGCTGGCTCCCAGGAGCTCATTGTTGAGCTTACTGCAGCTCTCCAGCACCTCCGACAACTCCTGCAGCTTAGCTTGCATGTCATGACTGTTCTCTTCATAGACTGTGTACATGTGTTCCTTCATCTGCTGGCATACCTCTGTCACCTGGGGGAGGGACACAGAGAAAAATAAGCTTATTGGCGGTCTATTGGCTTTGACAAAAAAGTGATTTAAAGAATTATAATTACAATCACTTCATTCGCCATGTACAGTAAAAGTACAGGAATTTGTCTTGGTGACATTATGTGCAAAACCATGCTGAGTTTCACAGTAGCTACTGACACTTTACACAGACAACAGGACCATACATATGTGCAAAGGGAAAATGCGAGATATATAATATTAAATTTTGACACATGTGCATTCAGGCAAGAATGAAAAACAGTAGAAGATGGTTGCAGCTGTATAGGAGGCATGATGAGTGTATAGTAGTACACTGAGGTAGTTATACGGAATAGGAATAAAAGCATGAAATACGTTTTGAGCAAAAAAAGCTATTTCAATAAAACCATTTCAATGAACAGTATATTTTATGGAGATGAGAGTGGGCAGCATGACACACAGCTATGATGCTAACCGATCTGACAACTACACAAGAACTACACAGAACAAGTGGATACCTGCTCCACTAACTTCTCCTGAAAGCTGTCCATCACCTTCTGATCGTCAGTGCGTCTGGCGTTGATCTTTCCCACCAGGTCCTGTACTCTTCTACTGACGTCATCTATCCTGGAACTACAATGGATGTTATGATGTATACATACACATGCAAGCACAGTGAATTCAGGACATGAAAGTAATTGTCTGAATCTAACACTCCTGTACTAACAATTACACTTTGGCTTATCTGATGGAAAACTATTTCTCTGCCATGAGTAAAGTGAATGGATGGGAGCTCCAATACTGTACAGGTAGATCTGCTCTTGACTCTCAATCATGCTCAGGTTTGAGGTCTGCCCTCTTGATGAGTCTTGGTCTGTGTCCAGGCCTTCATCCTTATCTGCCTGGCTTGCCGAGGCCAATGAAACAGACAGCTACAAGTATTTCCAAAATCATTACTTGGCCAATGGCTTGCACTGGATATATACTGTAGATGTGTTACTACCTGAGAGTCTTCTTGCCTTGCTTGTGCTTGAAGAGCTGACTGTGAGGTGGAGGTGAACTCCATTTTTGAGATATAGAGAAGACCTGCCTGATTTTGGGTGGTTTAATTTATATTGAAAGGACGACACACCTGTTTTAACACAGGATATTGACATGAAATATCAGTTCAGTTTCTGGGAACCGTGTTAACTGTTTCTGATTAGCAGAAGAGTAACGTTAACGTTAGTTAACAGCAAAATTATTTTTACCAACAACTAGTGACACCTTTAGCCTCAACTCCGCTGTAAAAGCTAGCATTAGGATATAAAACATATATTGTGGTAGTAACGTTAGCTATGTACAGCAGTGGAAATTACGATATAACTGAACATGAAATAGATTCATTAGAGTGTTACTTAGATTAGCATCGCCAGTGGATAGACTAGCTAACCGTCAGCTGACGGTATGTAGGTTATCTATAGATCGCCGTCAGCCACGCCCACTTTTGCTGACATCATTCAGCGGATGGATCTGGATGCAGGGAAACTTGCTCTGTTGATGGTTGTGACACCAATGCGGTGCTTTTTCAGTGCAAGCCTCTAAACTGTGAACAAGATGTATATTTTCAGTCTTCTACCTTAATCTTAATTTTAGTTAAATGTTATAGCCATTTTTTTTTCTAGTCAGAAGCCAAACGTCCTGGTATTCAAGCCCCTTTTAATGTCATATTTCGAAACTAGTCTAAAATTGTATAAATTATGTTGCTGAATTCTGCATACATGTTTAATATCTAAATTATACCCTAAAGTATTTTATATCCTGTTGTTCACGTGTACCGTTAAGATTTTGTGATTTATTTGTATTTTTTTGCGGGAAAAAAATAGTAGGCTCATATGAATTTTGTGGGCATCATGCACGTGCAACTTGGCGTAATGGAAAAAGCACTAATTCTGATAGTTTGTTGCGGATTACGTGTGTATGGGTTGATCGTAGTTTGATTTGAAGAGCAGTCTCCTCCTATTTATCCTCCCTGACGCTGCTCTCGTGTCACCGCCCACAATCTGGATTACTTCAGTTTCGCCGGAGTTCAGAGAGGGTGTCCGAAATGGTCTGATGTCTGGTTGTTCATTAACAAATAAAAAATGATCAATTACTGTTCACAAACATGTTAGTGAACCGGCACTGCCCCACTTCTCGTAAAGATCCCTATGCATTTCGTCTAACAGCAGGTAGGTGAATTTATTGGTTATATTAATGGAGTTGATTTTCATAGTTTCATGTTTGTGTGTAATTAATAAAAAATAATATGTCAATGCCTTTCCCCCTTGAGTAGTAGATAATTCACTCATTACACTTTTTTTTCAACAGGCCTAGCATTCACTCTGCTACTCTGTGAATTCAGGCATTGAGTCTTCCTGAGTGGATAAATCTGGAGGGATTTTACACTGGATACAATGGACTAAATGTCAGGTTCCTACACTGGAAACATGGACAGCTTTAACTACACAGACGAGGGTGGACATTCATTCCAGTATTTAGTTCACAATGTTGAGCCTCTGTACAAGGAATACAGGCCTCCTCCCAGAGACATTATCCAATTACCCAAATCGCTTCTCTACCTTTTGATGGCTGCCCTGGTAGTGGTTGCTGTGGCGTATGCCATCGTAGGTCACCTCATCAAGGACCTCATGCTGGATATAACAGGTACTCTAGTCTATCCTTTAGAGGTAGTTTTGTTGGCTACATTGAACAACAGAAGGTATACCGGAGCCATGAGCCTACCAGCTCCTTTGAGTGCCGCATGATAAACAATATATTGAAAAATCTACATTCTTAACTGGTTTTAAGTGTTTCCCAACCTGTGCCCTATGGTGTATTGTTAGTGTGATTTCATCTACCTTTTGTTAAATATTTGGGGTATTTCTGCAGCCAGAGTTCATGACTAGGTCAGAATCAGAAAATGTTTCGATTGTCACACAAATAATATCTAAAGCGGTAACAAATGTAGTCTTGTTTCATACAGTACAGGGAATTAAGCATATTGTAATGCAAAACTCTATAGTCTTTCAACCAACTTATTGCCAGACCATTTCTTGTAACTTTCAATGCTTAAAAAGACAGCAAAACAACAAATAATAACTCTTGGACATGGAGCAGAAGTGCAGCAGTAGTTCAGCAAGCATGCAGTAAAAAGTGTAACTTATACAATTGCTACATATGTAGTATAAAAATAAAAATGTATAGTTTTATAGGTTAAATTAATTGTGTAATATGATTCAATTTCTTTGTCCTCCTCTTCTATCTTTCCACAGAGTGTTTGCTGGGCCCAGTTGAAGACAACCTGAATAAAGATAGTGAGGTGGATGGAGTCAGCCCACTGCACATGCCGCCCTCCATCACCCACTCTCACCCGAATGCCTTCCACGTCTGGGACCAGGACGACGTCATCATCCCCATGACGCCTCCAGATGGAAGCCCCGTGACCAGCCCTCTGTTGGGGGTCATCCCATACATCCCTTCTTTCTTCCCCACCTCCCTCAACATCAGCAGCCCTTCCTACAATCATCCCATCCCTAGGGAGAGTGAGGCCTGAGGCTGTGTCTACACATACACCAACACAGGGTCTAAGACCTTCTGCACCTTACAGTCACCAAAGACACAATACCCGGCCAGGCGCCAAGATGTGAAGATGGTGACATATTGATGATGTATGATGGACCTCAGTACAATACTGTTATACACATCATGTCTTTCTTAGTCGTTCCTTTTCCTCGCATCTTTAGTTGATTCATCTGGTTTGTGTATCTTACCAACTCAAGCATCTCCTCATTTTAAGCACTGAAACAGTATTTAGCCCATCTACTCTTATAGAGGAGCTGGAAGAGTGGATTGTTTTTTGGGAAATACAAGCATTAACCAAGGCCAATATGTATGTATGGATTTACTTTTGGAGTAACTGGCTGGCTGATGGACCTGCTAGAATACCTGGTATTAATCTAGACAGACGACGGAAACAAAAAGTAAATTGGCTCAAGATTTGTTTCTATGCAACTTCACTTTTGCTTTTTTGCTGAGGACAGAGTGACGTTGGAAACCCTTATTGGTATGGCAGCACCGAGACAAGGAGACGCTCAGTGGGATGGATAGTCAATGGGATGGCCTTCACCTGATCATTTTCCATTGGATATGTGCCAAGTTAGCATCAACATTATTCTCCTTCTCACCAGACTTACTTGTCACACTATTAAATTTGTTTGGAGGTCGGCTATATTTTGAAAAACTTAAGATATAGATGAGAGAGAACACAGACCATATTCAACACAACATAATCAAGAAGCTTTCAGATATAGAATTGGTTCATGCTTGTGTCATTAAAGTTTTCAGTGAACATACAGATCCAATCAGTTACATGTCTTAATGCTTTATTATTTTGGTTGAATGAGAGAAAAGGCAATTGCATATTCTCAAGTGCCCAATCTCCAATATATTATACATTGTGATGTTTTAGCCCATATTTTCTTATTACAACCTGAAGGGAGATGATGTAGCACACATTTGTGCACCTAAAGATTTGTGTGATTTATCATGTCTGACAAGAAATTGTTGCATCTCAGTGTTATTCTGATACTGAAGATATTTCCAGGCCTAGCTGATAGGGTGGAGTTAAGTGGCTGCATTAAGGTGAAACCTGAAATAGAGAAATAGAGAAATAGAGCTTTTATGGAAAGATCCAAGTTCTAGACAAGGAGTGATGACCTCCACTTCTCTATTTTGGTATAAAAAAGGCATTTGGGCATTTGGAGTGAATGATGTTAAACCAAAGACAATTAAGTAAGAGAAATGTGACAGGTGCTACAGCAGTGTCTTTGGGGTATAACTCGATGAATTCATACATGTTAAAATGCCATTACAATGTGACAATGCATGTTTAGGATGTTAACATGTTCCCTCAGGTTATTATTTACTTGTTAATTGCCATTTAAAAATGACAGTGTTACACAACTCAAAAACACAGGTTTCAGGGTCTCTATTTAAGCTGGATTGACAGAAATCCTGGGAAATAAAAAGCACATAAAGGCACTGCCAACACACACACACACACACACACAGATGCATGCATATTTGCACAGTATGCACATTTGCACTCTCATTCACCCTTTTTCTTTTTCTGTCTCTCCCCACAAATGAAAAGGAGATTTTTTAAAATATAATTTTAGGGAATTCTCATTTGAGTTGAGTTAACATTGCTCATTCCATCTGTGAAATTCAGAGTGCCTGTATTCTGTGAGGGAGGGAGATTAGGGAGAGAAGATTACCCATGCAGCTTAGCTTTTAATGCAGCGTCCTTTTATTACTTTTGAGCCAGGGAATTAGATAATCGCACAGCAGCAGTTCAATCTGACTGGAAGAACTTCAGAAAGCTTAACTAATGGGAAATTGCTATTCTGGTTCTAGGAGATGATTGTTTTTGCCATAGATCTAGATCTAAGTTGCCAAGGAAATGATGCACAGTCTCTTAAATGAGGCCCCTCAATAGGCTAAGCTAAGCATAGTAGCAAAGCCTAGAGCATGGTGTGTCACGTGGACCTTGACCATGACCTGGAGATATGAGTGTGGGTCTGGTTTGACAGGTGTGAGTTTTGTGAGTACAAACCTGCAGGATTGGGTTGTGGCTCTGATGGGGCCTTTCATGATAGCTGGTTGTCTAGAATCACACCAAGATTATTGGCAGTCTGGGCAGGAGTCACCATGATGTTGATATGGTGATAGAGAGGTCTTGCACAGGCAGGATTTGCCAGCAATCAAAGATCAAAGCGTTTTTGGTCAAAGATCAAACCACAGATATCACACGCATAAGGTCAAATAAATACACTCATGAGGTCAAATAGAAATATGTATACAACTAATAACACTATAGCCTTGTGAGGCCACCTAGCAGTTCAGTAAACATTATGTACAATATCAAATGGAGGGACAAAAGGACAACATTAGAAAAATAGACAATATTACCACTGCTTAAGGAAATCAATAAGTTAGAAGTCAAATGCAAGTTTGACAGTTGTTCCTTGAAGGAAGATGCAGAGTTTGCTAATTGAATTTCCTCAGGCAGGAGATAAGCTCCACATTGACACTGGTTGTTGGCAAGGGATCTTACCAACTGGCAAAGAAGGCTTAATGTGACTAAATAAGGACTTGAGGAAGGTCAGGTAGCATGAGGGAGGAAGTAAGAAACCAGAAGGTTCAGAGTGTAATGTTAAGAATAATGTTATCGCACAACACTGGCTTGAATAGAGGATGCCAATGAAGGATAATAATTGGATTACTTTTTCTTAACTTTTTTATCTTATCTTAAGTGAAACAGTTGCATCCACCAGATGCAACAGTGGAATCCTTATTCCCCTGTTAATACTGCAGTACGCTTTCATACCACAAAGTCTGGAAAGTGTTTTGTATGAGAACCTTATTGTGTCAGCGATGACTTGGTTTCAAAGTGAATGAGGTCAGAGGACAGCTGAGGCCGTACCTGGCTCTGGCTAAGCATCACATGGGATAATAGTATAATGGGTAGCATAATCAATAAACTGATCATAACAACTCCACTATTAACATGGGTGTCTCACTGTGTACCTGTATGTGAAATCAGCCTTTCTCACCAGTGTCAGAGATGTTTTAGGATAAACTGTAGTGGGGATTTTGAAGTGGAACATGTGAGCTTGGGATTACTGCACTGCAGTTTAGGACGTTTGTTGGCAGATGATTGGTTTGGGCCAAGAATAAAACGTACAGCCACACGTCAACTGTATCTACATCTGTGACTGAGTTGGTGAAAATACACTCCCTGGGGACAGTTTGTTAGTGTCTGGTAGTTAGCATGGTGAGAGAGAGAGAGTTGGTCGAACCACTACCTGGTCACAAATTGTTAAGTTGCACTGGATAACAGCATACAAAATATGTTGTACATGTTGCCAGACAAGTACTGTTGCATTTAAAGTGTTCCACCCTCAGTCATGTCCTCACAGCTGTCAGTAGTGTGGATCTAGCATCATTGATCACACTGCTTTAACCAGCTCATTCTTCAGGATCTCAGGCAAGGGGTTCATCAACTTTTTCTTGTCAAGGACCCACAAATAGATGCCTTTTAGACTGCAGACCCACATATGATAGGGCTTTACCCCAAGGAACCCGGCACACTCCCTCCCACACCCTCCGATCTGCTGACGCAAACCTCCTGACCCCTCTCACTAAGACCCAATCACATCTGGGACTCCACCTCATTCCCTTCCTTCAAAACATCCCTCAAAACTCACCTTTTTAAAATTGCTTTTAATGTCTGAAATTTTTGCACCTTCCTTCTAGATGTCTCCTAATTTTATTTTTGCCCTCAATTGTTTGTTTTCTTTTCTCCTCTATTTTATTGTAATTCTTGGTTATGTTTTTATCCTATGTGATTTTAATGTAAAGCATCTTTGAGTGCTATACAAATGTATTATTATTATTATCATTATTATTATTATTAATAACACATTTACCCCTAGATGCATATAATTGAATCACAAAAAGCGCGTGACAGTCTGGCTCATGTGCAACCCAGTGAGGCCTCCTTTTGGTCTATTTTGTGTTTATGTCAGTCAGGGTAAGTGATCCTGTCTTAGATGACATCTGACCCTCTGCTGATTAAGAATGACTCAAGGAGTCGAGCCACCTGTTCCTCTGACAGTCCAACTCTCTCTGACCCTGCTGATTGAATCAGGGCAACACACGCAAAACCTTACAGTAGCAAGGTTGTAGTTAAGAGGGGGGAAACACGTTACAGAATGGGATTACAGTACATCAGGAAAGTGATTTATTTGTGAAGCCATACAATTCTATAAATAAGCAATAAGACATAGGCAGTGGCCATAGTGTTACATGCTCTATCTTTGTGTCTAAATTGTGCATTCATTTACGTTAGGTGCACAGATGCTCCCAAGCACTTACTTACATTAGACAGAAGGTAAACAATTAGATACACCAGGAAAAAGAGGGAGAATATGGGATATAGGCTGTTCTAGGTTTCTGCTCTTCCCCTGAGTTCATTTTCATTGGTGGGCTGAATTTGTCCTGATGGCAGTCTGCCAATCTGCTCTCATCCAGCCTAATCCTCTGTTGGCAGGCCAGGTGGTTCTCTGACTGACAAAAGAGCAATGTTTGTTGAAGTTTTTACCTCTTACCAGTCCCAGTCCTCTTACCACATCACAATTATGTCCCTTTATTCTCCCAGAACAGATAGGAATAAGTGATACTAAAACATTGGATAAACAGCAAAACATTTTCGGAAAAGGAATTGGTGGCCATTTGGCAGAATATAAAGCAAAATGCAATTTAATAGTGGCCTAGGTAAGTCCCCTTTGTGGACCATGATCTTCACTTGGAACCTGGAAGTCATGACCATTCCTTGGAGAGCCTATCACAACAAATTGTGGAATTTGCTTCTTAGAAATATTTAGTAGAGGGAACACTATGCCAAAGGTTAAATTTAGGTGTCAATAGACTAGATGCATGAACATGGTCTCTTGGTTTTAAGCAATTTTTTTTTATCCCACAGTGCAAAGCATCAAAATGTGAACATCTGCTCAAGTATATCAGGAAGTATATCATGTGTATCAGGAATAGAGCTTACAGCAATTACAAGCAGTAGGCATACTTGTAGTTTGAAAGCACATAACTATCAAAGTCCATAACACATGCTGAATAGTTATCTCCCCCCTTCCTATGGTGCATAACGATTGACCTTTTTGGTTATATTTTAGAGATCAACCACTGTGTCCAATAGTCAATATTTACAAGGATACCAGTAGACTAGGAGACATGACAGCTGTATAGACTAAGCTTGTAGCCGACCTAGTGTGAAATAAGAGATCTAGGCTAGACGACATTACAGTTTAGTACACCCGCTTCCCATCAGTGAGGCCTCTGGTGATTTCCCGACGTAAATTTTGAGCAGCATACATAATGCGCATGCAGACCAGAGGATGACATGAAAGGGGCAAATGTTTTTCGGAAGACCAGCTGACTAATAGTTATGCAATAAAACAGCCGATTTGAAGACAGGGAAAGGCATTCACTTAAACTATCAAGTTAAAGTAGAGAAACTGCTGGGTGTGTTGCACGATGTGTGTTGCAAGATGTGTTAACATCTTGAGCACTTTCCATGAAGTTACTTTAAAAGCAGTATACAATGGTCACCAACTGTTTTACGAATACTTGAGGCAATGTGTGGCAAGAGATTAAAGCCCATCTTGAGCTTCAATGTTCAAGTAGCCTATTGAGTTCAGAGCTTAACCTGGTGAATAGGCACATTAATAGCAATTTGTTAGTTTGTGGTATGGCCTGTGGTGGTGAATATGAGACCAGACAGGACAGATCATCATTAGCTGGCACGACACAGCTTCTTTACAAACAGCATTTATTCTTGTCATACAATAAAATGTTGCCTTTACAACTAAAACTTCAATTCTTAATCCTTGTCTTTTAAAAATAGTCATACACTAATGGCTATGAAATGCTAATGCCAAAGTTTAAAAGAAACTCAAATGAAATGCCAACCACCTTCTTGAGCTTTAACTACTAGACTGCAAACACTCAGTGTATAACTGACCACTCTAGTGTTGCTTAAGACTGGCCCACGTGCCGTCGGGGTAGGACGGTACGATAAAGAGAAGTGCCTTTAGCTTGGAAGAAAGTCAGGGTCATCTTTTCTTTTGTGACCTCTGCATGGACAAAGCCACCCAGTGTTGAGGCTTGACCAGTGAAGAACTTGAGGGAGCCTTTAGGAATGTGGTGCAAGTGACGGGTATCTGGATCCAAGAAGTTTCCAGCGCCACTCACCACGTAACCCACACCAGCCTCTTTGATGTACTGTAGAAACAGTTGAAATAGTTTAGGGGCATAGCCAAGAGCCTTCATTTGTACAAAAATGACTTTACAAGTGTTCAGCTGAACAGACTCTACACAAGAACAAACCTGCAGATTGTGATCATGACCACAGAGGTAGGCAGTGGCATTGTGCTTGACCAGCAGGGGATGTAGCCTCTGCAGTAGGCATTCAGTGGGGCCGTGCTCTGACACAGACCAGACTGGGTAGTGGCCGGCCACCAACAGGAAGTCAGCCTTGGACTGAGCCATCCTCTCCTGCAACCAAGTCACCTGCCGGTTGGCAGCCACTGCATGCAGAGGGCCTCTAGGCTTCTTGTCCTCAAAGTCATCAGAGTTGCCGCACAGCATCACAGTGTCCAACATGATGATGCTAAGGATACTTCTTGTGTTGGGGATTCGGAAGTTCAGCTCATAGTAGTAGTAAGGAAAGCGCCTGAGTGTAAGGGAGAGAGAGAGCAGAGCCATTGGTAACACTGAGCAAGCTATAGGGTACATACATCAAATGCCTTGATCGTAAAAGCTCAGTTATGATGCAACTATGAGCAGGCCTCTCCTAAAGCTAGAACAGGAAATGATAATGTGGTGTAGCTGCTCTTGACGATACAGACAGTATCCAGTGGCAGTCACACTGAGTGTCTCCACTCGTTGGTGATAGTCTATTCCATTTTGCTTTGGGTGAGTTCTAGAAATTGCCAAGGTAAGAAATTCTGTTTTAAGGTAGAGCCTCACCATCTGTCAGACTTCTGGCTGTACTCGATCTGGGCCTTCACATTTCCTGCATGGTCATGATTGCCAGCAATCACATACCACGGGATGTGGAGCGACTTTGCTGTGTACACAGACTCAAAGGTGTCCTGGGTGGAGGAAGTAGAAAGCCATCAATTTGCGTAAGCAACATGATCCTTTGTTTCAGAATGAAGCACAAGCATCTAACTCAACTGACCTTAAACCTAGGGGAATCCACACTATCCACACCTTTGTAGTAGAAGTTATCGCCAAGGGCCAGAATAAAGTCTGCTCCCATCTGCTCTGCTACTCGGCCCATTTCCCGGGCTGTAGCCTTCTCCACAGGGGTTATGTAAGGGGGATAGGGCACTCCACCCCAGTCTCCTACTGCCAAGAACCTGATGGATGTTCTGTTTTCTGCAGAGAAACACCACAAAAACTTAATAGCTTTAAATTTGAGTGGACGTGCGTAAGCGTGTTGCAAAATGACTTATTCCTAAACAGCATGCAAGCCCAAGTGAAGCATTACTTACTGCTACTTTGATCCAAGTCCTGGAAGGCAGTTGGATAAGAGTAAGCCATGGGGATGGCAGTAATTAAGATGGATACCAGGATGAGTGCCATCTTCAAATAAAGAACAACAAACATGTTCAATTACCAGTAGAACTAAGAGCAGCTTAAAAGTAAAAGACAACATTCAGCCAAAGCGCTACAAAAAAGGAACAGAAAATCACCACAACACGCCCACCCATTTACCATGTATGCCTAGGCTTCTGCTTTCCTTCCCCTTCTACCTCCCAACAACAAGACCTCTTAATTGTATGCCTAAAGGTAGCTTGTGATTGGCTGCAGCCAAAGTTGACAGGTCCCAGCTGGAGCTAATAGAGGCTAATCAAAGTATCCACATCTTGGAGATGTGGCACAGAGGTTCAGGAGGTGACAACATCATGTCTCTCTACTCCTACAGTTGCACTTGAAAAGAGCTTGTCTCTGCATGTTTTAAATCAAACATTCATTCGTGAACTCATGAAGCACACAGATCAAATGACCATAGTCAGCATTATCAGTGACACCAGAAAAGAAAAACATTCAGCAACATGTATCAACTAGTAGCAACTAGTATCCAATCCCTTACCCCTGTCTTATCAAAAAGAAAACAAAGCTGGCTGACAACAAGAACAAGTTGCATATCTCAAGAGACGGTATCAGTGCCCATTGATAATAGTGTCAGAGCTAACAGATAATACACTCACAACTGATAATGCTGAGTGATAACTGGCGAGGTGTCCTCAGGATGCCTTGACGGGTCACTCTCCTCCGTCTTCACCTTACTCTTCCTGCCTTGTTTTTATCAGCTGTCCCAGAAGAGAAGCTGCAGGAGGACCGTCCCCATGATCATTGCTCACACCCTGACTCAGTCTTGGGATAGTAGGGTCATCTGGGCCACATGTGATCCACAATGGTTATAAAAACTAGTGTCCAGACTCCACTTTTTCCACCTCAGTGTTAATCAGTGTTTATTTTCCTTCTCTATTTTCTCATCTCCATCCTTTTGGTCTACACTTCTCTCATCTTTGCAAATACCCTGAAAAGGTCTGTAGATAAGTAGGCTAATGACAGTTCATTTCAAAGGGTCAATGTTTGACATAAGCACTGCAGCATAAATGGTCAATATGTGGCATAATTCACCTACCATATTTTGTCTATTTTCATCCAGCCTTGTAGCTGGACAGAAGTATGCCAAGACACTTAATGCCAGACACTGAATTGTCCACTGGAGACTTAATGTCCATTGTAAATGCATTAAAGACTGCAGATTTAACATACAGTATTTGCTTTCCTGCTATAAATTACTTGGCCAATGGAACACAAATTATCTGATGCATTCTCCTTTGACCAGATAAAGGGCAGCTGGCATAGATGCAGTATGATTGAAATTTCTTATATACCACGTGCTTAGTGCTTCATGATACAAACTGAATTTCTCCTGCCTAGGTCGTACATACTGAAGATGCAAGCTTGTTTAATACAAAGTAATTACTAAAATCCACTCAGGCCTGTATCATTGAGAGCCATGGTGAGTATGGTGTATTTGTTTATAAAACAGCAAATAAGTTTATACATACCTATATTTATTATATATCTAGTCATATTTTCTTAATTTATACGTACTGCACATATTTCCTATCTCTTCATCCATATTTAAGTAAGCAATCAAGACTGTTAGTGTCATCTGTAACAATGCAAGTAAATCCATACTCTTTCCAACACCATCTCTTATGGTCTGTGTTGAAATTATCAGCAGCATATATTTACAATACCTGACAATTGTTTATATTCTATTTTATTTTATTCTTTTTTTTCTACAATTTTTATTTCCTATTTGTGTGCGCTTACGTTTTTTTTTCCATTTCCCTGGTGAATCCTATTACCCTTGCAGCTACAATGACCTAATTTCCCCAAGGGGTTCAATCAGGTTTCACCTTATAGTTGCTAGCCACATATAGCATATTGCATGGCAATACGTGCATGCCTGGCTGGCTGGTGTTGTAAAATATCTGGGCCATGTGGCCTTGACATGCACTGCATAAGCCATCGCAATGGGTGATGCAAAGTGCTCCCATAACATTGATGTGAGGAATATCCTTGGAATTTTTAAGGGAAGTTCAATGTGGCCAAGTAATGTTGTAGGCAGAGGCAATCTTCAAATGTAACAAACTCCCGTGAAGTTCACAACGGGATCTGGAGCTTTAAAGACACAATCCATAACCCAACAAGAGACAGTAGCCCAACTCTGACTTCAATGGTCCAATTCAATATCAAAGCTCTAGATTCAACTAACCCACTGTCACTGCAACTCAAAACATGTACTTTAATATCTCACCACACAACATTGTACTTAACGTTGCATTAACATTTTCTGGTAAAATTATGATCAGAAACTGCTCTAAAATAAAATTTATTTTTACCAAGAAAAGACTAGAGCATTTTATAACTGACACAGAAATGAAAACATTTTCACCATTCAAAATTCCAGGCAACTTAAGATAACATACTGATAGTACCAGCACAATAATTATAAAATGAGAGCCCCCTTATTTAGAAAATAAAACCATGACAAAGATGTTAAGAAGACAAAATAATAAACCAGATATGTTTTTTTTTTTTACATTCACATCAACCTAGGGATGATGGGGAGTGGGCCAGCTAAAAACAGGAAGACTATGTTCAAGCATAGCCTTGCTTTGTAACATAAAAGATACATTGTTTTAGCTACTGTAAAAGAACAACTGACAAGTGAGTTACAAGAGTGAGAAGACCTGTAACAAAAAGAACAAAATCCCTGCTTTAGAATTAATACAAATGAATGTAGTTTTTTCTCCTTTCAAAAGTAGTGTCCAAGGATCATTGTCATGGGTGAGTCTAGCCATCAGAGCTTTGAGAAGGTCAGGTGAGAGACGCTGTATATTCTGGGCCATTTACTGATAATTCATGTTCCCATATCCAGGGTAGGAAGTCTGGTCCTGTCCTCCGTAGCCCTGGTACATGCCATACCCCTGCTGATTCTCCCAGGATGTCTGGTTACCCCAACCTGTGGACAGATCAAACCAAGAAGCATTCTCAGTTTTTCAGGGAGTCAGGTGCCATAGACAAACTTGAAACATATGCTTAATAACTTTGAAGCAATTAAGAAGTTGTTCTGAAAACTACTGTATGAAATGGAGGTCATACTCTGTATGTGTACGCATGTGGGGAGTGATGCATGGGTCACAGTATGAGCTTTAGGATTTCAACTTGCTATATCCTCACTCACCATAATTATACATTTGGCCCCCTGTCACCGAGCTGGGGTAAGCTGTGCTGTACATGGAGTAGTCTCCTTGGCCCTGAGCATCGCCCAGATGCCCATGCCCTGCTGCCTGAGTCCCCTGGGTCAGCTGCTTCTTCTTCTCGTCTCCATAGCCATAGCTGTAGGGGCTCTCCTGATCACCGGGAGGAGGCATCGACTGGTAGCTAACTGCTGTCGAGGTGGTGGAGGCGGAGGTCGCTGTGGTGGAGTAGGTGCACCCTTCAGGGTAGAAAGTGCCGTAGCCACTGGTGGTGGTTACCTCAGAGGAACCAATTGCCTTGGGTGTGGTGGTGGCAACTGCAGTTGAATTATTACCATAGAGCTTATCTGAAAGTGGTTTGAAAAAAAAGTGGCAAATGAACATTAACCTCCAGTTTTCAATGGGAAACAAAATCTATACGTATAAAATAAAATGGCATGCTTAATAATCCTTATATTTTTAACATTTGCAGAGCAGATTGTTTCATTAATTAGTTGTATTAAATGAATATGTTTCACAAAAAGAGACTTGGAGGAGAATATCAGGGAAACAGAAATGTGCCATTTGGTCCCCTACTCTCTGGCTAGCTCTGAAACTAAATGCTGATTTGTGGTGCACAAGAAATACTTATTTTTAAATCCTGCTGTTCTTTAGCAAGCTAGCAGATCAGTGGAGACACAAGTTGTTGTTCTGAAAACTACTGTATGAAATGGAGGTCATACTCTCTGTATGTGTACGCATGTGGGGAGTGATGCATGGGTCACAGTATCTGAGCTTTAGGATTTCAACTTGCTATATCCTCACTCACCATAATTATACATTTGGCCCCCTGTCACTGAGCTGGGGTAAGCTGTGCTGTAGCCACACTCGGCTGCACAGAGCTAATAAAGACAAGTAGTAGACACTTACGGTAACCTGTGCCAGCACTGCTCCCATAATTGTAGTTGGCTGTTAAAAGAAAGGAAACAAATTACAGTTAAATTCCTCAAAAGTGTATGAAGTGCATTTGACAGCCAGTGTTGTAAAGAATCCAATTTTGCCTATTGAACATAAAACTAAGCCTAAACCTAGTGAGATGTCAAGTTCTTTACTCTTATTATAGCTGTTTGCTCCAGGCATCAGTTTTCCTCGACCCCGGCCTCGACCTCTACCATGACCCCAGTTGTGGGACCCAGGGTCTGAAGGAATGCCACGGATAGTGCCAAATCCTGGGATGTGCTGTTGAGCAGGAATGTACAGAGTATTAACTGTCAAGACCAAATGCTTTGAGAGAAGAGTGCATGTTTGTGTAGATATGTGCATGCAGTGGCTGATGTGTCAGACGTATTTGAAGAATTATTTGTATTACTGTATAAACGCTTGTCACTTAGTGAGTATACGTTTATGCACACATGGCTGGATGAATTACCATGTCAGTGTAAGTGACCTTCTTCTTTGAGGGATCTTTTAAGTTAGTCACCCCACCAGCGTTATCCGGGAACAGCTTCTCCAGGGCAGATAGGGCAGCGTGGGCCTTTGCCTCCTTCTTATTGGAGCCTCTCCCTTTGAATTTCTGCCCATCAACCTCCACCTGCAAGGTGGAGAGGGAAACACACCAAAGTTCTTGCCCATTAAATATGGACCTCTGTTCAACTCTACGAAGCTCCACAACTCCATGCCTCTTCCTAAATGTTTGGCTCTTAAATGCCTTTATTTTTTAAATTCTAAAACAAGGACCAGTAAAATAAATACAGTATTGACAAATTTTCTCCTTACAAATACTCTCCTTAGCAAATAGCTGCAGGGCATGTATGAATGCCTACCACTCCTCCTCCAGCATGCCAAAATTTTCACACATATTACTCACATGCCCACAGTACAATTATGAGGATGATGACACTTAAGCATAAGGGGGAAGTGGAGTTGGCACAGGAATTGAATTCTCTTGGAAAGGATGGGCTTGCTGCATAACCAGAAGTAGGACACGTGTGTGTGGTACTGTTGACTCACCTCCATGATGAAGCATTTTTCATGGGAGCCGCCCGTTTCTGCAGATAGCTCGTACTTCAGACTGCGACGCTTCTCATTCAGCTCCATCACAGGGTTCTTCCCATGCTTGGTCAAGATGGGACCCTGGCTACTCTGCCCATAGCAAAGGGACAAAAAGTAGCAGTTAAATCCAGTTCACAGCCGAGTTGTTTAGTCTGAGAGTAAAATCAATGATGTTGTATGGGGCATTTGAAAAAAGGGGATATGGAGTACTGAACATCAATTAAGAGGGAGGCATGTAGGGCTGGACGATACAGACAAAATGAATATGATAAATATTTTGATAGTGATATATAACTATATCTGCTAACATGAAAAATCATGTTACGTATCAAATAGATGTTCACCACATTGAACTGCATGGTAATATAAAGTATGATAAAACTCCCTATAAATATTCCCCAATTTCAGATCTCATTTTGTGAGATTTTAATTAGCATTTACTTTTTAAATCAACAGAATTGTGTATCACAATTACTCAATATCATTATTTCTACTGAAAGACAAACCATTATATTGAATTATTGCCCAGCCCTAGAGGCACATACATCTTCTGATGCAGTAGAGCCTGTTGTAGCAGCATTTCCTGATTCCTGGCTTCCCTCGCTCCCGCCACCGGACTCAGATTTGGGCTCTGGACCAGTTGGTAGACCCAGTTCCTGCAGGACCTGTGAAAGAAAAAAAAGAGTCAACATATAAAGTGATTGCAGATGACCTTAAAACAGCAGTGATGCACCCTGCATTCAACAAGCCAAGTTAGGCTGCAACAAAGAGACTATCAAACAATCAATGCCTAGTGTTTCAGGGAACCTTCGCTGCAGCCAGCGGCAATATCATAGGCTTGTTGTTAATGGCATGGCACAAAACTGGATGCAATGACGGCAACTTGGGATGTCATACTAAATAGAAAAACAGGCAATTTAGATCAATGAAATCTACAAGCTTGCCTTGGTGGCTACATTAAGCTTGGCAGCTCGTTTAGAAGGTCCTGTGGCTTCAAAGGTCTTCCCGTTTAACTCCACAGCCATGGTAAAGACCGGTTCATGGACTGGGCCTGTCTGAGATGTGAGCCGGTAATCCAGTCCAGGTTTGTACTGGTTTAGTCGCATCACAGCATTCATGCAAAAGTCATCGGAGACTAGAGGGAAAAGGAGCAGGCCGAGAGAAAGAGAATTACCACCAGTCAAAATGAACACATGAATTTGATCAATTTGGAGATGAAACTGGATCATTTGATAGTAAAAGCAAATATTAATGAATTCACCAATAAAACAACCTTTGATATCCATTACTAACATGATTTCCTCTGAAAGCGCTGCTGCTTCTGGAACTTGAGAAACTTTCTCTGCTTGCTGTTGAGTTGGGAGTCATCCTCTTCTTTATCCACCTCTGTGTAAGGTCTCTTAACTGGCAAGCTGAAGTGCCCAGCAGGTGCAACTTGGGCTGGATGACAAGAGAAACAAGGTTGGGAACAGATCCGATCACACTATTAGTGTCTCAAATGATGAGATCACATTAATGCCGGGAGATGGATCTTTATTGTCGTAGGTAGCTAGGTACCTGTGATACCTCTGGCGTTTGCTCCCATTGATTTCCGTGGTTTAGGAGGCATTAAGTCCATCCCCAGCACCTTGTGCATCTGCCCAAATGCAGACAGCCGCAAAGCATGCTGGAATATCAAAGTAAGGAACAATTTGTTGGGTTCAATAATACGAGCACGCTTTAGTTAGCATGTATTAGCAGCCTAGCCTATTAGTCTTACCTGAGCACTCTGTGTGATGTCCTCACGCTGTTGCGGTGTAAAATGTGCAATGGCATCGATCGTTTCTTTCTCACATGGATCTTTAATTCCAGGGCCATCTTTGCACAGGGCACATTTAATTAGTCTAATAATGTTAAAGTCAGTGCTTAGACATGTATGGCAATTGACGACTCAATGAAAAGTTGAAAATTTACCTTCCAAGAGGATTCCAGAGGCAACGCACTCCAAAACTCTGCGGAAGGCCTCACCCGCTCCCATTGGCCTATCGGATGTTGCAATGGCCTTCTCAACCAGGAGTTCAAGAGGCTAGGAGGGGACAAAAGCAGAGGATCACAGCATAGACACATAATAAAAGGATAATGCTCAATTGAAATGGTGGCTACTCCAAGTATGGACTCAGAAGCTAGCTACACTCGTCAGGAATTGCAGGATGTGCAGGATATTAGAACCTTCTGCCAGCTGGTAAATTTTGGCAGTGACCAGTAGGTTTTCCCAATTCTGTTTTAAAACCTAGTTTGTTGTTAAAATTGTGAAAGTAGCTGGTGAATTTTGGAATGTACTTCCCGCTTTGGCCACTGGTCAGAAATGATGGGAAGTTGAGGCACTTGAAATTAGGGTGAGCCAATTAGTGGCATAGAACAGGTGTTAGTGGGGATCATTTGAGCATCCCGCCCATGGTGCTTCCTCAGATTTGCAGTTCCAGAGCTCAGCATTTTACATTATGGGAGCATAGCCCAAACAGGGCCTGGAATATGTTGCAAAATGACCTAACATTTAGGGAGATAATCTCACTAGATGCTTTGAAATCCAAAATGAAAGAGGCAGCTTCATTAGGCTGTCAATGTTTTAATTATCCTTGATACTACAGAAAATTTGCCTTGTTTTACAATTATCTATATTTGTGATTTGTCATTTTTAGTAAACCTTTGTAATTTGTTATGTTGCCTGTCTGAAACCGTTTGTAATTATTTGTGCTGCTGCCATCTTGGCCAAGTCTGCAAAAGAGTTCCCTCACCCATCCTGAGATTGGGGCCCAGGTAGGAACACGGTTACACAAGTCCCTCATGATCCGGATCACAATGACAGCAGAATTCAGGTCATTGACTTTCGCCTGGGGACACAAGCATGAGCCAGTTCAGTTAGAGGAGTAGTCACCTCCAATGATAATCGCTTGTGCCTTTTGGGGTAAAACAATAGGATGGACCCAGACAAAGTATATTTAGCACTGTACAACTGAGCCATCTCCAAATTCAACAATTGTAACGGCTTATAAATTTTATATATAAAGACAGCATTTCTTGTATATATGCTGCCCGTTTTGGTCAATAGAAGAAAAACACTCATACGGATACAATATTCCTGAATGGTGTTGAAACAATCTCATCTTAACAGTTTTGTGTAACTAGGTAGTTTCGCAACATTAGTACACTTGAAATTGAGACAGTTCTGTCTGACAGAGAAAATGCAATGCAGGACACTTTCAGAAAGCTTCTGATATCAGTGATCAGGAACACTGCATCCCCTAATATTGGGATGTGTAATGTTGCACTGCATAAAAAGCTGGTGTCCATACCATTGATTTGTCTGAACCTGTTGACATAAGCCAGTGGTATGGATCAATACAACAATTTTCATGAGTCAATCAGTAAGTGAGATCTTTTGAAATTGTAAAGATGAAGCTTTTTTTTTTAAAGATTAACATTTTAAGATGTATGGATCAATAGTTGAGAGGGGGGAAGATTTAAAAGTTAAGTTTTCTCTGTAAATGGATGGAAATCAAGAGATCAATGGGCTCAACTTTATGTACAAGTAAGGACGAGAATGCAAACCTGGAACCACTTGGCATGGCGGAGAGACGCCAAGGCAGTTAGGCATTTCTGCCTGTCCAGAACGTCCGGCGGATCGTTGACTGTTTGCGTTTCTATTGACGAGGTGGGGTAAGAAGACAAGGTACAGTTTGACCAAGGGGGTTGGTTCTGTCTTGCAGCTCAGGGAGTAGCAGCTTTCCCCAAAGCACCAGCAGCAGGGAAAGGGGGTCCAAATAACCATTGTGTAAATCGTTGGTCTAACAAGTCTGATAGTGACCCATCACAGATCCAAGCTAAATTTTACACAGCATGTGAAGGTGAAAGCATGTGTAAGTGAAAGTGTAGAAACAGTTATGAGTATTTCTAACATTATAGTATCATGTTGTTATCCTATGTGTACTGGGTATACTACAATAAACATCCCCTTCCCCCAGCCCCTTGGCTTGGGTTTGCTGCTTAGCCCCCCTTCTGAGACAGTGTGTCCAGTTGGTCAAAGGTCCAGCGTCCCTAAAAAACTTGACACACTAAAAGGCAATCAGTTGTACATTACAAGCATTTAGAAAATCTGGAAGTCTGCTCCACACTGCAGCAAAACTGATGGATTCCCTGACCTAAGTCTGGCTAAGATCCTAGCACAGGCTTAGAATAGGCCTTTTCCAAGACTTCATAAAGCTTAAGTGGGGGTGTCCTCTCCCTGACCTCCAAAAGAGCTCACTGTGCCTTAGGCCTCCCATATAAATATAGTTCCTTCTCATTCACACAGATGCACAAACACTCCAGCAGCCAACGCCAATACATTCACATACAAACAGCAGAATGTTTACTTGCATCACTATTTGCATTGCTTATGTCTGGTTGAAATTTTATTCACCCAGGAAGAGCTAAAGAAATCTCCTCCTTGCCGATCAGTTTTGCTGCAGTTAGCGGCAAACGTACAACTTCAGCATTAAATACATGCACTGCGCGCTTTAACTTGTCATTCTTAAAAAAAGCCTTCAGTTTAAACATGAATACAATTTAACAAGAATAAATAAAGATGTGTATGATCAAAAACACAGAATGCATCAACGACTACAGAGCGACGACAGGGCTCTCAAGCAAGTGAAGAACCAAGATCCTTTGGTTGTTATCTAGCATCAGACTGAGACAGTTACTGTACAGCTTCACTGATTTCTATATCCTGAGGATGGACAGAATTGGTCTCAGGTTTGCACTGTCAGTCAGCTCAGTTACAGATCAGTGGAGCAGTACAGGGTCTGCTTATAGAGAAAAACACAGATCAGTTGGCTTGTTGGGCTGCAGGACATGGCTGGTGGTAGCTGATGATTTCTAGTTGGAGGCTAGACCAAGATGCATACCGTCTTCTTGAGCAGCTTCACTCTCCTGCACCATCCTGACCAAAGGTGATGTCAGGTGGATAGTGAGAGTCAGGACCAACTCTTTGGTGCCCTTCACAACAATGGCTGCATCCTCTGGGCTCTGGATTATTTCATATTTGTCCTCTGTAACAACCTATTAAATGAGGGACAGAGAGTTAGGATGGCAAACAGATTTTTAAAATCTCACAATATGGCAAACTGTGTGCATCTATTCATTGAGGAGAATCTACAGTAAAATCTCTGCTTATTTTCTACTGAGAATCTAATAAAGCATGGACATGGACATCAGAGATACACATTTCTACCTCTAATTCTGCAGTTAGCATTTCAGCCACTTGGTTGAGCAGAGTGACAGTGGGCTTGTTGGAACAAAGCAGCACCAGCTCCAGGTCCAGATCCCCCTTCAGCAGGAGTCCTTTGGCTACCAGACCCACCCTCATAACCCCACGCAGGACACGCTCTTGTGAATCACCACTTGTCACAGTAGGGGAGGAGGAAAAAAAGAATAAAGGGGAATTTTTGATGATTTTTTTTTTTCATTAGGGAAAAAGAAAACTGTCAAATTAAATAAAACAAAAAAAACAGAAATACTGAGTTTCTTTTCCCAGTCTTTGATCCAGATTTGTAGTTACTGCCATAACTGAAATAGAGCATTTGGATATCTTGCTTACCTCCCTTTCTCTGGGTTTTCTTTGACATCTTTCTGCTCATCCAGCTTGTCGGAGACAGTCTTGAGGGCACACTCCACATGGGAGATCATTGTCTGTACCGCCTCCAGCTCCTCTGAGGAGGGGTACACCGCAGAGTGTTTGGCTGTCACATGGCGGTCGTATGGTCGCAAGTGCACCTGGCGGGCAGCAGGTGTCTGAAGGGAATCACAAAGTCTTTAAGTAATGCTGATGTTGTAGAAGAAGAACAGTCTGTCTCTTTTTCAAGTTGTTATCAAAATACTGAGTAGGCATATTCATATGTTCCAGTGAAATAAAGCAATCTGGCTACACCTAAGAGTAAAAAAAAGAATTGGGAAGAATAAAAGGACTAAAATGAAAAAACATTAACGGAAAATGGAACACATGGATGGCATGACAACAGTGGTCTTGAAAGAGGAACAGCAATCTTTTAAAAGAACCTAAGGAAATATAGTTGTGATGGAAACTAGATGTTCAGACTTTGAATACGAACTTAATGCAGAACCTTGCAGAAGTGACGTGAAAGACTCAAATTAAATAACCAAAGGATTAGCTGAGAGGAAGAATTAACAAATGAAGCATGAACCTCATTAAGACGCTTCTCCTCGATCTCTTCAATGGCAGCGATGCAGTCATGGTACTGTCTTAGCTCTTCCTCATAGCATAGGCAGTCATACCAGTAACGCAGGTCTTCATATCTAGTGAGAGAAGGCAGCAGGTTGAGGACAGCTATCTGAACAAGTTCCATTTTTCATGTCAAAAGGTATAATAACAATAACAGTGATGTGTGGTGGCACACCCCGCCCCCCGCCCCATAGCGCTCCCCACTATGCTTTAAGTAATCCTGCAATGAATTCAGCAGGCCAACAGTGCTGTGAGAATATTATTGATTGGCACAGAAAAGCGAAAAAAACAAAACATCTGTTGCATACGTGTGCTTGTTGTCTCAACTTGATTATTGGTAAAGTCCACCTGTGATTGACAAACTATTTGGAATATTGGTTTAGAGAACAGCTACAGAATACTGACTGACCTTAATGTTCCTTGCGCTGTATGTGAGTCCTGTTATTCTTACACCAATGTCACCAAGACAATTACCGTACATTGAATTCTTCAAATAATTCTTACTTTTAAAAGAAGTGAGCATGGCATGCATTATTTCTGATGCTACAATATTGCCGCTGTGAAGTGGCACCTGATGAACTGGGTGCGTTAACGGGCAACTCTTGCTTCGAGATAAACACAGTCATCACGCAACTGTTTGTTTACCTATCAAAATCAGGTGGTAGGAGGCGGTGGCCCTGTTGTATCAGGCTGTCCCAGTACAGCAGCTCCTCGTAGGCCTCGCGCTCATCCCATCCTGGCGCGGCTGCGGCGGCCATGGTTTTACTATTTCCAGAGCGAAGGTTCTCACCTGTTTTAGCCACAAAAGCGTAATTTAGTCAGTGTACAAGTTCTGGTTAATGGACAACACAAATCACAAATCTAATGACTGCAATTAAGGTGGCTAACGTTACATATAATTTCAATCGGTAACATTAGCTACGCAAGAACCTTGGGCAGGCAAGTTGAGATGGGTTGCTAAAATGCCAAGGACATCTGTGACTCTGTGCGAGCTGCTGCACAAAGGTAGTTAGGAGTGATGTAGCTCCCCAAAGGGAAATGAGAGTAGTGCGATATAGTATAGTACTGGCACTGGTTCTCCAGTTGAAGCTAGCCAGCTAGCTAGTTTGACGGCCATTTTACGCCATTTGCTAGCCACAATTAGCGAACAAAACAGCAACCGTGATTTCGCATTTTTGGAGTTAATAGCCCTATCTAACGTAGATACAGCTTCGTCCTTTTAACAGCTCACCACTAACAACGTACTTACAAATGGCTGTAGAGACGCTCGCCGTTTTCGTGGTAACGTTGTTACTGTTTGTTGCCTCAAGCTAGTCACCAAAGTGTCGCCTAGAGATGACGCGCACGGTGAAGTCTTTTCTGTTTTTTATAATAACAAAAGACCTTTTTTTGTATAGCAATTTTCTAAGTCAAGTAAGGGTGTCACGTTCACGACCAACACCACCTCCAAAAACACATAAAATGAAAACACGAATTTAGAGAGAAAACAATTGCAGCGGTAAGAAATTGAAGTCAGACATACACGGTGTGCTTTTTGATACTTGATGTGGACTCATTTATAAACATTCGGGACAGACCACCTGTTGATTATTTCTCTGATCAAGTTGTGAAATATTTTAGCTAAAACATCTAGTCCTTTATTGTACTGTCAACCAAACTCCTTGTGAAGTGGTTGAAATCGTATTTTCCTATCAAGGTATCGTAAGTGTATAAATGGTCTTCCGTTAGTATTAATAAAATGTTACTGGTAAACATTATGAAAATATAGTGCTAATTCTTTGTCTTGTATCAAACTTGATGATACTTATGTGTTGAAAGGTTATGTTTTTATAATAATGACCAAGATATAAGCACTCGTTCATGATTTTTTGATAATATAACAGGTCTATCCTCAGTAAAGGACATTGCAGTAAGAAATGAGTTCAACTCAATATGCTTTATTGACACGTGTACATACTGCCGAAGCAGAAAATAAAACAAAATATTGAATTCAACAACAAGAACCCTAAACATGTACACAATAAAACTATATCTTCTTTATATTGATTATTGGTGGATAATAATGAATAACAATATTTATATAATGATTTACAATATTATATTAATTGTTGTAATATCAACTAGTCTGAACTTATATCACATATACAATATTTAAATCACCAAGTTTTTGAAATATCAAATTAGGAAAATCAAAAATCATCTGGATCTTTAAGAAGTCTTTTAAATAGTTGATTTTTGTGATCTGATTACAGACCTCCATCACAGACTTTGTTAGTGATTATAAGATTTTATTTCATGAGATTTATTCCTCCAAATAAAATTGTATAATATTCAGAAAGGTGAATAATCGCATTTCAGGTTAAAGTAGCTTCCCAAACAGACCGGTATAAGACTGTTGGTGTCAGCTTTGAATCCTGTCATGGTGGAGTGTGGGTGTGGTGGAACTGGGTTTCCAAGTCAGAGGTTTTAAGTGTAACTATTCCTTGGTGGTATCAATTGTTCACAATTTAAGAAAAACAGTAGCAGTACTTTTACAAAGAACTTCTAATGGAATAAATAAAATAACTGTTGGCCATCCACATCGAAATGCAGCGTTTCTTGCCACCTAGTGGCAAATGGTTTCAGGGTGTGGAGAAAGAAAAAGGAAAAAAGTTCTAGCTGCAGACTCCCAGACCATGGGAGTGCGGTTGGAAAGAAATCATGCAGAGGAGGAAATAAATTATAATAAAAAATAAAGCCAGAGGTGGAAAGAGTAATACTTTACTGACTGACGCTTATCCATGCTTCATTACCCAAGTACTGCCACCTCATCTAATGTCTGGAAAATTGCTTTTATAAAGGAGTAGTTTGCTGAAAATACTCAGGTACTCCCTTAAAGCCAAAATCAAAAAGATTTATATATTTTCAGCAATCTTGCGTATGACGATGAACAGATGACCTGCTTTGGCATGGTCCTAGAAAATGGTGGGTTATTATCACTCCAAAGTTTGAGCACAATCCTTTCGGTTCATCAACATTAGTTATGGGAGGTGCAGATTGACTGTTCTACTGTAAATACCTGATCTCATTGTACTTAGTACAATTACTCTCTTTTACTTAAGTAAGAGTAATACAATACAATACAAAAACATGCACATATACAACTTAGACTTTTATTGCTCTAAGACATTATTCAAATGCAGTAACTAGAGTAGGTGTACTAATTGCTTTCCAACTAACCACCCAGATATTAGATTAACTTGGGAAGCAACATTATGTTAACGACTGCACGCTCTTTATTGCCAGATGCATATATTTACCCTCCTTGTCAACGTAGGTCGACTTGCATCAGTTAAGGAAAATCATGGAGCAGACAGTTAATCAGAAATAAATGCAAAATGTAGGACCAAGGTTTATATGTCACATTCCATTATTTTATTTACATTCAATTCAAAGTTCTTTACATATCCTCAGGAAATCGAGGGAACAATTCACATATTAACTTAAATAACTTTACAATATTTCACATAAAACGGAGTTTTCACACTGTATAAACTCAGGGAAAAGCATAACACTGCTTACTTATCTGTGCCTGCTTAGTGAAGTCTTGATATGAATTCCACAGTAATGGAACACTAACATTCCATAATGAGATAAATTCAGCTGAATACTATGTGATATCTGCACTTTGCATTACTGTATGAGTAGGCTGTAACTTCTGGGTTTACCCCTGGAGCTTCCTCCGATGTTTATACCGATATGGCTCAGTTCTTCTACATTCCTCTAAGGTCAGAATGAGTTACGTTGCAAGTTAAACTGAGTATTTCTAAACCACATATGGTGGTAAATGAATCATTGGCTTGACTAAATAGGGAATTTCCAAAATGTTCCAGCTTTGCTTTTATCCCCTATAGATGCAGCAACAACTACTTTGACAGTAAGCTACCTGCTAGGCCAATAAAAACAAGGTTAAGAAATACAATCAAATGTTATTTAGTCCCTTTAAAGGCATCAACTCTGCAAGGTTTGTTTTGAGGCTCTCGGGACAAGATATGATTGGTGCTGCATTTATATTCTGCATCTCTGCCTTTTGTTATTATGAGCATCACAGACAACTGCTAGTCCAAATGAATACATGAAGTAAGGAATGTTCACTTATTGTAAGTAAACAGTAAAGTATATAATACTAATAATTTGTGCAAAATCGCAGCAAGCTTTCACTTGTAAGATCAGGAAATGAACTCATTAGTAAGCTTTGATGGAGTGCAAGAGAGATCCCCCAACAGGTTCATTTGATAGACCTTGATAGACCTTGATAGACTTTGATAGACCTGAAAATAAAGTGTAAAGAGATGGAAAAATGGGTCATTCCAGATACTGGCTATCTCAGCCGGTCTGCTCTAGGTATGGAGGATGAGACCTTTATCCACCATCACACCTTGAGTTTTGTTGTTCATTCAACCTGCCTCTCTTATTCTAGTCTTGGCACCCCAAGTTCTTCATACAGTCAGTGACCTGGGGACAAGTAAAGCCACTGCATACTAGCTTAGTCTTTCTCTCAGCTCAGATTTGGTTGACTGCATTCTTCTCCGAGCTGTGAAAGGAGGTGGGCTCCCAGCGGCGTAATATACTGCCCTTCAGGTCAGCCTGACATTTAGTGATGAGGTAGATCTTGCGGAGGATGGCGCGGCGCAGCAGGATGTAGACCCAGGGGTCTAGGATCTGGTTCCAGGAGGCCAGCCTCACGCCCATCACCATCAGAGTTTTGTAGTTGGACAGGTCGTCCCCAATTGAGTCTCTGTAGGAGCGGATCACTGACATCAGGCCAAAGATCTGCAGACATGAAACAGTACAGGTGCGTGGAATTGTTAGATTATGAAGGAGCTACTCTATTAAGTCTTTGGTGGAGTATTGTTAAACCAATAAAACTGAAATTGTTCAAAAATTACTAAGCAGACAAACCGACAAAAGGCTGTCCCGGATAAGCACACACATGCATTAGAAAATTGACTGAGCCTGACAACTCTTGACAGTTCTCAGAGTGCCAGTGTGTAGTTAGAGGGAATGTGACACCTGCCATCTACAGTACATTATGATGCAACTGTATGTTTTCCTATCTCGCGCCCCTACTCACCAGCAGAGGGCTCCAACAGATACAGGAGGTGACCATGATGCCCACCAGTTGCACCACCATCTCTATGTCATGGGACTTGGCCGAGTGGTGGGAGCAGGGCTGCCTCCTGAGCCGGGCTAGCACCAGCGTCAGTCCGCTGACGGTGTTACACACCAGCGCCACAGCCAGTGAGGTCAGGCCCAGTCCGGAGAAAAGCACCACAAATGCCACGTCTGCCTCCTGGGTGTCCTCCAGTACTTTGATGAAACACCAGGTCCCTGGGTACTGATAGGTATAGGAGCCCAGCTGGAAGCAAGGCAGCATGGCCACACAGAGAGCTGCCAGCCAGATGACGGAGAGGGAGATCTTGGTGCGGGTGGTGGTGACCAGGGATGAGTGCAGCAGGGGCTGTGTAACACCCAGGCAGCGCTCAGCAGCCATGGCACAGCCTAGGAAGAGCGGGCACAGACCAAAGAACACCATGCTGCCACCTAGGAACTGACACATGGCATCAGTTGAGTTGTAGTCCTCCGCGGGCACCACACCAGAGAGGTAGAGCCGGAGAACCAGGGCTCCGGGGATCACGTGACCAGTGAAATCTGTGACCACTAGTGAACTGGCGAAAAGGAGGAATGTGGCTTTGGAGCGCCGGCGCTGGAGGGAGTAGGAATTGGCGAGGATGAAAAGGGCCACAATGTTGGAGATGATGCCCAGGGTCATGGACAGCATGGCTGCAATGGGGCCGCTGGAGGTGGGCTGGTCCAAGGTGAGGTTTCCCTGCTGTGACAGCCCTTTCATTGCCACCTCGGCCTCCACCTTGCCTTGACTGTTGTTTGAGAAAGGTGGGAGGAGTGAGGAGGCCGAGGAGTTGTAGTGGCTCATAGCTAACATCATTGAACGTTGAAGGTTATGAGGCCCATACTTCAGGGAGGCTGCAAGAGAAAGAAGACGCAAATCATAGCAAACACATGTGCATGGTGCAAATTAGCAATATAATATAAATAAAAATGTTGATCATATGAAATAGAATCAGTAATAACAGTAAGCATGTGGGTCGCTCAGAGGCCCGATCTACACGGTCACGGCTCTTCTCTGTCCTGGCCCCACAGTGGTGGAATGAACTCCCCACTGATGTCAGGACAGCAGAGTCGCTGCCCATCTTTCGCCGCAGGCTGAAAACCCACCTCTGTAATGTTTATGGCACTCTACTCTCAATCTTTCTTTTCCTCATCTTTTTAAAATTAAGATGAAATTTTAGGAACTCCTGACAACTTAAACAGATATTCCTCCATAGATGACTAAATACCTAGCTGACTAGACACTCCCAACAATCCAAAGACCACAAATTATCCTCTAAAACCACTTTTAAACCTGACCTGACCGCCGTTCACCCCTGTACAGGCTGACAGGTTAGAACAAAGTGCATGTTAAAACAGTACCCGTTGGCGACCACAGAAATATCGAGACACATTCCTCAAGCCTGTGAAACTGCTGCCGGAGGTTTCTCAGTGTTTGAGAGCCGTTATCTGATCACTCAGGTACTTAAACAGGTCAAGGGAGAACATTCAAGCAACGCACTAACAGCAAATAATATCTTAATAAGAAGAATAGCTATAATAACTAGGCCTACACCCTTATTCAATACCCTGTCAATTCCATGGATGAAGACATGAAATTAGATGGTGGTTTTGATTGATCTCATCTGATGCAGTTTACCGCCTGTGAGCGATGAGTAAGCCCATGAACAGATGCAAAGTAAATGTGATCACATCAGACATAAATGTTTATATAATCATTTAACTTATTGTCTTGTTTAGGCAAGCCATACAGTTAACGGAAAGATTCAATTTATTTCTTTTTATAACGGGCTTTGAATTTTGATTCTACTTTATTTACTTTTACTAGCTTTAAAACTCACAACTTAATTCTAAAAATGGTCATGGCTCACCACTGCATCGGTTAGAGATCCTTCTCTGTCAAGTTGAATGTCAAAAAGAGCTCTGAGATGCTGTTCCTTCTCAAACAAGATATCCAGAGATAATACAAAGGCAGGGTCTAGGAAACAAAAGCCAGGTCTTCGACAAATCGATGAAAAAATGTAATTTGCTCATGACCAAGATTCATGTTTCCATTTGATGGCGAAGTGATAGTCAGCAGCTCCCGGATAAAACGGTTGGTACGTCGGCGCCGTCGGTTTATCACTTTCCATGGCTAAATCCGTCCGATTGGAGTTTCATGGTGGTGGAGGGAGGGTGTGAAGAGCTTTGATGTTTCTAAACCTCAGGTCTCCAGAACAAACACCGAGTCACGTTTTTATAGCGCGTCTTTTCCCTCAACCTCCATGGGCGGCTCTGCGCTCAGTGAGTCAAGTTCACGTCTGTAGTTTTTGTCACTTTGCAATTAATGCCACTTCAATGTCGTTACTCACTTTAGGTGTGTCATCTACAATATCTCCAATCTGTATATCCTATTTTACACAGCACATTATGTACCCAAACTGATCAGGGTTATATTAACAATCCACTGCAAACTTTTTTTTTCATTTTTTCAGCACAGGTTTGTAATACGCTTTTCAAACTTTATTAAACTGTTTTACATTGCATTATTGATGATGAAATTCTGGCAAATTATCAAGAGGTTAGGTTTCATTTCAAAACATTCTTCAGCTATTTTCTGATTGGTTTTCATGGAGCCTGGATCGATGTGAACTGATTCAATTTCATACATTCATTTTTGCTGCTCAGTGTGCGAGGCTCAAAATAACCTTTGAGGTATCAGTTCTGCCGCCACATCCAGTACACGGCGAAAATGCTGTTATTAATCAGTCTGGTGTTTGAGGCAGGTAACTCAGATGTTTTTTCTGTTTTGATGCTCAGTTTTCTAAGTCCCTTATTACTTGTGAACCTTACTTAGAATGAATTAAATAGATTAGATTAGAATATGTTAGATTATGAGAAAAAACTAATTGTTTCCATTCAAAGATCTTGACCCAAATAATTACAATAACTGAAAGTTTAGGAAATCATAGGAAAAATAGAAAAATGATATTCACCCTCACTAAAGATCCAGATGTTCCTCAAGGCCCCTGAAGGTGCTTTTGCAGCCAAATTAAGTAAAACATCTAATGCAATCACATTTTCTCCATTTTTGATTGACACTTGAAACAGGGAAAAAACCTTGAGGAGCAAGACAGTGTCAGCATTGCATCTCAAGTTTGGATTCTTTTGCTGCATACTGCAGGTGCACATGTTTGTTTGTAATTTAATAAGGACATAGAAACCCCAGCTGGACACATACACAGAGTTGTGGTCTGGCAAGAGAGTAAGAGCAACACTTTCGATTGGCTGCCAGTTCACAGGAAGGAAAGGGGAATTGAGCACAGAGACAGAAATTTGGAAAATCCAGAAAAAGAGAAAGTTTTAGAGGTTGGCAATGGTGTAATAGGTCTTTGCATCGATGATCTTTCCGACAGGCTTTTTGGAGATATTGTGCAGAATTACACTATGTGTAACTGCCAAAATATTAAACATCTCTCATAAAGGGAGGCATTGTTCAGTCACAAGGTGACAGTCTGGATTTTATAGAAGTCTATTAACAAAACCAGGACACAAGCTACAACATCTGTTAAAGGAGATGCTCAAGAGATGGTGCAAAAAACAATATGACCATTATCAGAAAAAAGAGTGTTGTTAAAAAAATAATAAAAGTATAATAATTAAGGAAGTGTGATGTTGTATCACCACTTCTCTGATCTAATATAATGCAAGAAACCTTTTCCAACTTTGTTTTTCTTGTATTCTTTTAATTCACATACTATAGTAACAAGACATTCTAACAGACACACTGAAGCTGTTCCACACTGACAGGGCCCATATTGATTTCAAAGCCCACAGAGTGAATTCAGGATCTGATAACATAGGAAGTACTTTGTGTGAAAACCTGCTCTGCAAGTGAAAAACAAAGCAGAATTAGAATGCCTCAACTCATACCCATCTGCACATCTCAAAGGGCGTTGTTTTTCAGTGCCTATTGATCTTGGAAGAAGGACCCAGTGTTTTTCAAATCTCTCATGGTCTTCCCTTTTTATGACAGTCAAGCATTTGGCCTCCATGTGTTTTTCCTCCAGCTTACTCTGAAAGGAGACCCCATTGCCTCCATTTTCTTCATCAATTGCTCTTATAAATGGTGCCATTTGGCCTCTGCAACCCTTTGGTTCTTCCAATATCAAGTCTAGGGTTTGAGTCTCCTTCTACACCCTTTCCCCATGCATTGACCACAAAGTGATCTTGAAAAAAATTGCTGACTGTCAACCTGATGATCGGTAAAGCACTCTCAGATGGAGAGGCTCTTACCGGAGTTGAAAGAGTTAGATCTGTATCTATTTATGAAGTTGAAAATGTAATATTAAAGAAAAGCAAAAGGTTCTCTTTGTCACTACAAAGGAATTCCATTTTTAATCTCCCAAATCTTGTGTAGCACCATCCCCCATTTCACAGCGATCTGTACATGCATACACATACACACATAATCCATCTCTTTCTCCCTGGCCTCAAACTCAATACTTGACTACCATGACTGTCCGATGATTCTCCTCATCCCTCATTTCACCAAAACTCTTTATGCACAGCACATGCCACTATTTTTTAAAACCAGGGCAAAACAATTTGGTCCTATAACAATGGAGGATTTTGCCAAACCTTTGACATCCACAATTACAATGTGCCAATTTGAATCAAACTATGTGACATTTATTCAGTGTGAGAAAGATAACCACAGGTGCTTGTACATTCTTCACTGACATTTTAAGGAGATGATGGCTATTATGATTGCAAAGCCACATACTATCTGTTTAGCCACTTCAACAGGTCAAAATAAAATTGTGGAATGTTTGCATGGAGAGGAGCGAGATGGAGACACATTGCCGATAAACATGCTGACTAAAAATGGAATAAGGCCTTTGTTTTAGCACATCTGCTGAGTTCAGCTACATTTCTGTGATTAAACCCATCACTTCTTGTAGAGCCAGTTGTTTGAGGAGTGCAAACCCTATCTGTCTGGAAGGTTCAAGCACACATCATATTGAAAGTCAATTACAATCAGCTTCTATTTGACCTATGTCTGAAACCCTCGAGAGAAGAGACGGCAGATAGAGAAAGAAGCTCCACCATTATACATTATAAATCCACTTGCACAATTTTATTCCACACACAATTTATTCCATCCAAGCCTAACCTTATTCCATGCAAACCTAAAGGCTCATCATGGCTGAATTTCCTGTTCTGTACTGACATTAATTAATGGTCTTTGAATACAATAGTGAAATGATGTATGAATATGGAGTGATGCAAAGTCAATCAAAACATGCTGTGCAAATTGCAACACAATTCATCTTATAAGGATCATTGTTTAATATGAAGGGCCTTTTCAATGCTATTTTGAACAACAGAGGAGAATTGCCATTTAAACAATGCAAGGTTCTATTGTTTTCTACAAAAAACTAAGGGAAATGTGTGATGCATATAATGCTATCATAAAAAGTGCCTACGCTTTATTTTGTGAGAAAATGCATGAAAGCCGATTTACAGAAAGACATCCTGAACTTCAAGAGGCTAGTCTGTGTTGACACAGCTGAATATTTACTGAGGGAGTTCAGTGAACAGAACAACAGCTGTTCTACACAGCAGTTTAAAACCTACTGGCAGTGGATGGGCCTATTCAGCCTACCTTTACATAATGACAGAGTAACCCCTGGTGTGACATGATCTGAAAGAAACCAAAAGCTTAGAGTTGATGATAAAGTTAGGTCCTGGAATACCTTGCATTTATTCTGAGACTTTTATTTAGATTTCACAGTAGCTTTGTCAAACCAAATATTTTCTCTTGCAGTGCTGAACGGGACGTATGGTGTATTGTGCTTTTTCTGACTTCACTTGACTTTTTCCACACTGGGTGCAGCAAGACGTTTTGTAAATCCAGGGTTTAAATGAGGCCTAGAACAATTATCATGGATCTAAGATTGAGAGGAGGCCATGTTTTATTTACAAAGTGTGTGTGGCACGTCCCTGTTATCTCCTCTCTGTTAACTGTCCAACAAGATACAGGTACATATAGAACTGATTCAAATATTACCAGCCTACCTGTCCTGCTATTTATTGTCCAATGCATTTAGTAGTCGCTATAATCACCTTTTTCAAAATGTGTCTGTCTTCTGGCCCACTCTTTGTCACCTACTGCAACACATTTTATTGAATATAAGCAATAGATGAAGACTGCTTTGGCCATCATATACCTGTTGTTATTGAATAATGAACTCCTGTAGTTTCTGGGCAGTAATTTTATAGCACAAAACAGTATGTACATTTCTCAGACTTGGTTCTCATAACATAGAAGTTGAAATGTGGATATGAATGTTGAACAATACGTTAATGATATTTTCGGTCATTTACATTGCTCTAGGCAAAGTGTGGTCTGGTTAAAGATTCAAGCTTTGTGGTCTGGTCTGGAGGATGACTTACCTTCTCCAGCATAAATCTGACCATCCTGTTGGACCGAGTTCCTCATCTGTGAAGTTTTCACCTCTGGCAATGATGAATCGGGAAGCGGCGGACTATGCGCAGTGGTATCTGTGTTTGTATGTATGTGTTTCTGTGTATGTGTGTGTGTGTGTGTGTCTGTCTTTCTGTCTATCTTTCTGTCTATCTTTCTGTCTATCTTTCTGTCTGTCTGTGTGAGCATGTATGATTGGTCAAAAATGCAAGATTATCTACAATCCCCCATAAGATTAGTACATTCTCTGTTGAACTGTTTGGTTCACCCCACTCAGATAGCCTGGGTTTCAGGTTCTGGCTCACAGACCAGTCATGAAACTCAACAGCCTCAAAGAGAAACAAAAGACAACAGATTTGTGTTTTTAAAGTGTTATATAAAAAAGCTGTCTTGACCTAACTTGAGCTGACTTGAAAGTAAACAAGGAACCAGCATGTTGTTTACCATGAATTCACCTTTTGATTGGAGCAGCATGTCCCAGTAACTGCATGTTGGCAAGGCCAACATGGTGAAACAGTTTTGTCTAAATTTACGGTCTCTGTCAGGATTAACTGCTGGGTCTTAAGGGAGTGATTGGGAAAGGATACAGGGGAAGGCAGAGTACTGCAGTAAGGACAACAGAACAAACTGATGTCATGAGATGTACTGAAGTTTCTTTGCACCTTAATACTTGGGAGTTGCCCAGTACAGCCACAGTCTACTGGTGGCTACTGAGCAGCTCCACTGATGCAATTACAGGTTAAGTGCCTGGCTCAAGAACCCCTTCAGTAGGTCAGGAAGGGGAGGGATGGAGGGGAAACCATTACTTACCAACTCTTCCCATCCTGAGTTTTCCCAGCGGATCCAGATGAGCCAGTGACTTGTCTGTCACACACCTGCTTCTGGAATGTCCTCAAGCAAGGCTTCCCAGAACTGCTCCATTTACAATGAATAGGAGACAGTTTTGCGGATACTGTAATAAAACCCATTGTGTATTTCCAGGGATGAGGATGTCAATTTCAGAACTGTTACGAGATAATGCTCATCATTTTATCCACATAATAGTCTTAGTCTGCTAGATTGCAGCTTTGGGAGATAGTAGTTGTGAACACAAATTTATAAGGAAAAGCACAATGAATTCTGTTTTTTAATGTGGATTGGTTTTCTAAAGCACTGGAAACGTGTTAACTTAATGTATTTTTTTCTCTTCTCCAGCTAACCTTAAGTTGAACCTCTTGACATACAGTACTTCTGAAGTTCAAAAGTTAATAAATCCAACAAGTGATCTCTTCACTAAATATTTCTGGTTGCTCTTTTAGCAAAGAGGTGTTCTTAATAAAAGTCCCTTTGTGTATGCTAATTATAAGACCTTAACATTTCAGTGGCTTTTTTTCAAAGGTGTGATAATGTCATTGGCTGTTTATCTTGCAGACTAAACCAGTGACTGCTTTCCAGAGTTTAATGGGCTAAATCGACTCAGAATTTGGCCCCATACTGGCTATGCCTGAGCCAAAGCCACCTTTTGCCCTGGAAAAACACACCCCCTTTATGAATCTACAAGAGCACTCTGGTTGTCTCCATCTGTGTTGTTGGATTGCACACATCTCAGTGGCTTGGCTAGTGGTGTGTTATTATAAATTGTATATTCCTTTGCCAAGAAAGATGATTGGAAGGTGATGATGCCAATTACAAACATAAATACTGAGTTTGAAGGAAAAGGATTTTCTGTTCTTCTTGATATATGTGAGCTCCACATTCCTATTCCAGGCCCATTCCAGAGAGATAAAAGTAAAAAATACATTTCCAATACATCATCAATCTCTGCCAGCTCAGCACAAAGATAAGAGATAATTGCACTTTGCAGGGGCCCTCAACACATTTCACTACAGGGAGCACTGTGATCCATGACACCACCCACAACTATTCCACATGGGCCACACGCTAAGTTGCTTTTCTGATGTCTGTGGCAATAAAACTGAATGGCTCGCCTCCTCGTAGTGATAAATGAAGGGTCCTGTCAGTGAATATAAAGGAGGGGAAGTAGTAATTAAAGTGGGTCTGCAGCATAGTGACATGGGATCCAATGCCTGCTAGTCAAGTCAGCAAAAATCTCACACACGTGCACACACACACACACACACACACACACACACACACACACACTCCATCACATATTTTGTCAATCACAATCAATGGACTTCTTACCAGGAAGCACCAAGTGGTGCTTTTGATGTCACCATCCAGGAACCAGTGTATTGTATACACCGATCAGCCACAACATTAAAACCACTGACAGGTGAAGTGAATAATATATGCAGTATATATGTAATATATAATAATAATATATATGTAAGTAATATATGTGGTATGCAGTGGTTAGTGGAAATATTTACCCAGCGTTTATTGTAATTATAAAGCTGCAAGTGTAATTGGAATTCATTTGGATTAAATGAAATTTCAAATCCCTCTTTTCCAGTCTTTGCTGTAAGTGAGATGTAGTTTGTGGAGCCACAATAATCCAGTTGATCATGAGATAAATAGAGCAATGCAGTGTCTATTTCTAGATTCGTTGCATGTTTCTGATCTTAACACCCTAAAGGTCAGATTGTTTTTCAAAGACAATTTGTTCAGTCAACTTGAAGGCTGTTCTTGACCACAGGCAGGCAAAGCTTGTGATTGTGACAGGGGACATCGAAACAGAATAATCAGCCAAACCTGGAAGACAGAAAACTATCAAAATAAAGACGAGCTGAATCTGGCCTGAAATGACTGGACTATTAGCAAATGCTCTGAGAGCCACACGGCATGGAGCCATGCCAGAGTATGAGAGGAGCTTCATCATTCTCTGCTTTCATCTGTTTTGTTATTTATGTTTTATCTTGCTGAGTCAATTCAGAAACATTAATGTCCCATTATACGTCTGACTGTTCTTGTTTGTCCTAAATAGCGGTCATATGTTTTGAGATTTTGCACTCAATTTCACTAAAAGCCACTTTACACTCTCACACATCATTATCTTGTGTCAAGAGCAAGCTCAAAGATGTGTGACCAGACTGATCGGGAATCATTCTTTACCACACTCATATAATTTGATGTAATACTGTGGCTATCTCAACCACAAATCGGCCTTTTTTTCAGAGTGGAAATTCTCATGCTCATATCATCTGATCTGATGATGCACGTATCAAATGGAGTCTTGTACCAAAGACATACATACCAATTCAGACATTTACCGGTAGTAAAACTGCTCATAGTGTTGGGTTGGGTTGATAGTGCTTTTCTCAGGCTGTACGCCGTCACTCCAGCATGTTTCCAAACCAGTTCAGTACACAGAAGTCCAATCCATCACCGCTATTCCAACCACAATTAGAGTTTAGAGGCAGCATGCTATGGCTCGTTGATTTAAATCTATGGGTTTTCAGTGATTGACCAGTTATTGTAGAAGATCTGATCATAGATCCACGGCCGCCATTTAAAAGTCCCTTTCTCTGTGTATTTTATGACGTTCAAAGCTGACTTTTGCCAAGCGTCTACAGTAAGTGAAGCAATCTTAAAATATTTCTCTGGGGGTGGGGCTAGGACTTGTGTAAGAAGCTGGACACTTGCCTCCAGTTATTTCCTGTGCATTTGTCTTCACCCTGAACAGTTGTGTTGGGATGTGTGTGTCAGACCTAGTGCAGGCCCACACACACAGTTTTGACATCATGGTAGACTTCCAGCTATCATATCTTTACTTGGGATGCAGACAAATAACTCACACACTCTCTCAAGCTTGAAACTTGGTGGTGTAGTCAAGTTCAATTAGTATCCATGGACACCCACTGTGAACATGCTCAGAATAGCTTTTCCCAAGATAAACCACTCGTGTGACACAGCAAAAGGAGTGTTGCAGCTCATTGCTTTTCATAATGCAGTTGATATTTATCATGTGCTTACCTTAAGCACAACCTTCTCTTCTCTACGTACAACATATTGAAACAGGCATCAGTACAAATTGGTGGAAAGTTTTTTTTCATCAGGTAATTTGTCAGTTTGTCGCTGAACAACACCCAACGGTGCCTAAAGGTGATTCTAATACAAGGTAAATGTCAAAATTGATACTGTAATTTGGGGTGTAGTAATTATAAATTGGGCTAAATTAATTATAGATGGTTCAGAAAATAGATCATCAGTTGAACATATTAACTGGCATAGTGACAGATTCATTCTCAGGGACATAAAATCTTTCATGTTAAAACTCAAAATATGGAGACATTTTTGAACTCAGCAGAGCTCAAAGGCAAAAGAGTATAGATAGACCTTTTAGTGAGGTTAAAACAAGCAGACATGCAGGCTCTTTAATTGAGCACTTCTAATCTTCCACGCTCTTCTTTATTAACCACTTTATGCAAGCTTTCAGATGAATAACCATATAAATTCATTCTGACTTACATGGTTTAAAAATCAAATTGTTTGACACATTGCACAGCCTCTACTGTCTTTAAATATGGATCAACATGAAAGTCAAATTGATCACTTTTAGATAAAGAGATTTTAAAGCATCACTCATCTGAAAATTGACTTTTTGTCATCTGAAAGTGTCTTGTATCATGTCACCTACTGTATGCAGAGAGGTTAGAGTGCAGTGTCAGCGATAGTATTTCAGCACGGGAGTTGGTGGTGGTTAAGATTTTACTCTCTTTTTGATGATGTAATGGGAACAGCTGGGTTGGGGTGTAAGCGTTACATAAACTATCTTACACAGTTCTGCTTTTTCTTGAACCTCTCGAGGCCCCATACAGGATCAAATGCTAACCATTGAGCCTTGTTGCAAAGCATCTCCACAGTCCAGGGTCCAATTAAGGGTCCAATTGTTTTTCTTATTCCTGCGGTTAACTGGCGAAATGTAGAGGACATGACGTCATGTCAAGGCATTTTCAGCTATCTAATCTATCTATAACATCAGTGTACTGTAAATGTCAGGTTTTGGTGTCAGCCCCTCAAAGAGCAAGGGCTCTTTGAGGGGCTGTATGAGAGATCCTGTATGATTGAAGAAGAAGAGATACCAATTTCTCCACCGACAGTATCCTCAATAGACCATAGCACAATGCGACCACAAGACATGTTGCTTTTTGAGTATGGGATGTGACTCTTACTTTTTCTTGACTTGAAAAATTCTCACTCTCTTGCTCTAACTATGCTATCGCTATCACCATCATGCCAATTTTCTGGGGGTTGTTGAAGGTATTCTGGGAAATGTAGGAAATCACTAATTGGAGTAGAAGTAGATGATGCAGGTTGAGGGAAAGTGGGTACAATAAAAAAGTAAATTACCACACTTCACTGGAATGGATTGAACATCCATGTATTGATACATAACAGTGTATCCTAGGGATTTTTCCTTTAATGCAATGGGATAGTTTTCATCTTTTCTTTATTGTACAGTGAATGAAACAAAGCTGAACATTGTCTAAAGATGGATTTGTGAAACCTCAAGACACATCTATTACAGGAAACCAAGTTCACATAGTTTTCTGCTGTGTCATGGCAGTTGCTGTCATTATATGATATGTCAGGTAGTTCATGCACATAAGGATGTGTCAGGGTGTTCATTAGGGTAGTGACATTTACACTTAAGATTTGTGTCAGGTTCCTAAGTTTAGCTAAGTTTAGTCTGATTTTACAGTGTCCTCTCTCTGCTTTACCGAGCAGAGAGAGGACACCTTGGCTCATTATCAACATGAAAGTTTTTTCAGCAAAGTGGTGATACATTGCTGTACAAGCCTTTCCAGTTGGAACATTGCGGCACTCAGAGAACTGGAATGATGAGACATAAAACTAATATTTACCTATGCTTATAATAATAATAACTTTATTTATACAGCACTTTTCCAAACAGACGTTACAAAGTGCTGTACAACAATAATAATAATAATAATAATAATAATAGTATTTGTCATCCATGGAAACGGATTAACAATAGCAATCTACATCATTCGTATATGCATTAAGAGCAACAATGTCTACTTCTGCATGACGTGTGTGCATGTTATATGTATATATTTAATGTATATATATATATATACTGTGTGTGTGTACATATATATTTGTATATACAGTACAAATCCTAACCCTCACACAAAGTACAATACACAGTACAGTCCAAGCATTTGTTCCATTCATTTGGCCTATGGAGAGACTCATCTACACTTATAAATGAATAAAACACTGAAGCCTATTTGCTTGAACAACATGAAAGACATTAAAATAAAGTTGTGTGTGTATGTGTGTGTGTGTGTGTGCGTGTGTGTGTGTATGTGTGTGTGTGTATGTGTGTGTGCATGCATGCGCCTACGTGTGTACGCATGCGTGTTATGTTACATATGTCTGAGTGAGGCGTGTGTGTTACAATCAACTTGCAGGATGTCAGTGTGCCCTGGCATCCATAGATCCTGGAAACTTAAACCACATGTTTGGCACAGGACAGCTGCTCACCACACCACAACTAGACTACTAGCTATCCACTATTACATCCATGTAAGGGTACTGGGAGACACATTTTATGTTTTATGTTATGAAATACTGTATAGTAAACAAAAAATGGGAAAACATATCTAAATCTTGAACACCTTGAACAATCTTGACCCATATGTCAAGACAAATATTTGAGCAAACCATTGGTTGTTCATTGCACAAAGTGCAGATCCAGATTGCACAGCATCTGGAACAAATGATACTTATGTGTTGCTACAAGATCTGGCCAGGATTTCATACAGGTGCAGGTGCCGCTGATG
>OOFE01011569.1:8623-20912 GCA_900323365.1 Monocentris japonica
CACTCTTATTCCACTCTGTTAGCCCAATGTCAGCCTTGTCAACCTGGGGGCAGTGGCCACTAAATAGGGGTGTGTGTGTGTGTGTGTGTGTGTATTCTGTGCCATGGAAGCTGTCAATGTTATGATGATGTAGTTTATCATCTCACCCCTCAGTGCTGTTTCAGTTCCTTCCTCTCGTCGACACAGAATAGGCTGAGATAGAATAGTGTGTACACAGCACCTGCTGACTCAGACACAACACACTGACGCGTCACAAGACAATGATACACGACCGACCCTTTGAGGCAGCGGAGGCAGTCGCGATCAACAGTGCTGCTTAATTGTGATTTTCCTATCCACATTGATTTTGTGTCATTTGCCAGCCACCATCTCTGCCAACATCGCGCATCTCCATTGCTCCAATAAGGTTACTTGGGTATCTTGGTCTATACATCTCACACATCTTTATTCACCTCAGCTGACTTCTTTTCTTCTCTACACAAGCAGCCATGGTACTTTTTCATCAATCAGACAACATAGGCGTGATATATTACATACAAAATAGCTGTTGTATTGTAGTAATGCTGCTTCCTTGACCAGGTGAATCCTGAAAAAGAGTTTCTAAATCTCAGCAGCACTATCTGATTAAATAGCGGTTATGATGTATAGAACATGGATAATCATATTATGTTTGCTAGTGGCCACATTACATAATAAAACATATCACTATCTATTCTACCTGATGCCAAAAGTCAAATATAGGATCCATTCCATTTTACCATTATAGTAAAGTAAATCCTAAATACACTTTAATTTCCTCTCTTAACTTCAACAATCCTTCACTTCATATAGGAATAGTCATTCTGTCAAGGCAACAGTCCTAAATTGCTTTCTTAAAGTAAAAAACTGTGGTATTTTCATATAAATAATAATAATAAATGTTGGTTCTCTCAAGTACTGATATTTTATTTTTTTTACAATATGTTTATTACATTTTCTAGATACAACACAGAACAAAACAGCTCAGACATTTGACAAAGTGTGTATTAGACACACAGGAAGTGATGCATTTTTACGTTTGTTTGGAATGAATTGAAGACAAACTGGGTAGTTAGCTTGAGCAGCGATAGCCACCTTGGCTGAACAGAAACTTAATCAACAGAAAGTCCAAGGAAAAGGACGACACAATACTGGCCACACTGTTTGATTGACAAGTAATCTCAGGGTGATCGCGGTGCAGGAACATAACAGCAATGACCGCTTAGCACCATAGATGTCACCAAAAAAAAAAACAAAGATCTTGAGGATTACTGCTTTCACTAAGACTAGATTTTTATATGTTTGTGTAATGCTGCCTGCCCTGTTGCATGCTGTTTCTCCTTCAGGCACTACTGATCGACCAGCGCCACCCAAACCTCGTCGGACGCCGGCCCGGGATCCACCGCAGCTTGTCCTGCCCCCTCCCCCGTCCACTCCTCCCCCATCCTCCCTTCTCTTAGACGCCGGCTCCCCACAGAGCCCCATGGAGGTGGAGGAAGCAGCTCCCCAGTGTACGTTCCAGATGGACAGACTTCTACACTTCTACTGCAGGACTGTTGGCTCCCTCTCTTTTCCTTCACTCTTGATCTTTCTTTTCTTTCCCAGAAGCTGCTGTCCTGCTTTTCAAACTGTTTTTAATGTTTCTCTATCACAGTGTGTGTAACTGTTTCTTCTTTTGCGATGAGCTATTTTCCCTGCATATGTACTGAGGCTCCATTTCCATCACGCTAGTATACAAGCAGCCATGTGTTTGTGTTTGTGTTTGTGCGTGTACGTGTGCACGTGTGCGTGTGTGTGTGTGTATGTGTGTTTATTTCAAGGGAAGGTGGGAAGGGGGAAACACAAACTGTACAGATTGTACAGTGCTCTCTACTCACATGCTCTCCATCTCCATCAGTCGTCAAGGTGCTTCATATCTATAAATGTCAACCTGTAGGCCCTGTTAGTTGTAACGGGGTAAGCAGGTCAGGGTTGGGGCCACACCAATCAACCGGAGTGCCTTTTATATATTAGATGTATTATGGAAGGGACACTTGTAGAACACTGTACGGTATGTACAATTGCTTGGTGGCTTTACAATTGGAAACATTTATATGGTACATACTGTATACAGCATATGGATATGTATTAGTTGTATTATAGCAGGGGTTATTGTATCTTATTGTAAGTGACCCTTGATTCAAACCCATCAGCCTTGGAAGTGCAATGGTTTAAACCAATGTAACACTCATCAACAAGAAAGCTTTTTTAAAGGAACTGTATCCGTGGGCTTTATGGTCATGTTGCAGATGTGTCGTAAAATGGACCCATATTATAGTTTGTTGTGTAATTTTTGCTGGATTTTTGTTGGCATGATATGGAACATGCATAGGGGGTCTGGATAAAGTCCCTCGCAAAGGCACTCGTATCAAAGAGACTGCTGCTTTTTTTTAGGTCTTTCTCTGGATGGTGTTTTCATCCCCAACCCCGCCTGGTGAAATGCATCTCTCATGTTATTTATTCTTTTCTCTGGCCCCACCCCCACACACCCTCCTCTGTAGTGTACTGCTGTGGCCCTGTCCGTCTGCGCTCCAAACGCTCCTGAAGTCTCTCCCTTGTGGCCTGACCCTGCCTTCGTCCATCAGTCTTTTCTCATCTGCTCCCTTTGCTTCTTCCTCGCCCTTCTTCCTTCTGCTGGACCTCCTCCTTGTCATCATCATCATCCTCCTCTCATTCTCACTAGAAATTTTCTACTGTTGTCTTTGTTGTTGCCTTCTAATTTCTATCTATTGTTTGCTTTCACTTGGTGTCACAACACCCTCCAGAAGTCATTTTACAGCAGCCATATTGCATCTCTCCTTGTGAGAGTTTGGGCTCAATTTTGTTGAGGACACAAAATGGCGCAGGTGAAAGCAAGTCATGCTCTTCAGTACTTTAATTTCACCCTGAGAGCAGTTCCTTTTTCTGCTTGAGGTTGTTTTTTACAAACATGCCTGTATATACTGTAAGTGGTTTTGTATTTCAGCTTGATGCACAAGCTGGTATTGAATGTGTATGAGATCAGGGCAGGGTTAAAAGGGGACACACAGAATGTGCTCAGAGGACTTTATGAAGGCAGATGAGCTAAACCCTAGATGTATCGATTACAACGTGAAACATAACAGCAATGATTTTTGACTGACATGCTGAGATGAGGTTATGAGGCGAGGCCATGCGATATCCATCAGTCAATATTTTGGTGATGTGATATCTGCAGATCAATAGTTGGACATTGTATGTTTCCCTCTCTATGCTTGGTGTTTTGGCTTGGTTTAGAAACCAGAGAGCTGAATGCATGCTGCCTTTTGCAACATTATGGAAAGGGTGATCAAAGACATGTTGCTTTGTGATGGTGTTAGCTCACCTATTTTAAAGACAATGCAGTATCTGAGATGAAATCTATCCTGAAAATGACCTCTTCCCCAGGGTAGCTCACAAGGTCAACAATCTATGGAAAGTGAAAGACATAGGAGATTGTCATTAGACATTGATTTGTTTTAAACATTTTGTTTTATCATTATCATTGTTATTATTATTGTTTGTATTATTATTGTTGTTATGGGAGTTTATGTGAAAAAGCATCTGGTTGCATGAATACTTTAGAGCTTGGTTTTTTTAAACAACGAGTCGGGATCCAAAATGGGTCTCAGGACTTTCTCTGATGGATTCCCACATGACCAAGGAGTCAAAAAGTCATTTGGGCCATGGGCTGAACAAGTTGAAGAAACTTTGATGTTAGAAAGCACTCAATTTGTTGTGTACAATTTTGGATATTACACTGGATGTTTGATATAAAATGCTTTTGTGTAGTGGATATTTCAAGGGCTTGAGGCCAGAAGGGCATAAATACTGGACTAGTTAAATAAAAGTAATTTGGTTAAACAGAATCAAACTACTTTTAAACTTTTGACATGCTGAAGATTGATACTAACGTCATTTTTATCCAAAATGTCATTTATGCTCTGCCATTGATTTGTAGATAGATACAAGCTTTTTCGAACTGCCTTAGAGCATTATTTGAGCCTGCAGATTTATGATAACGAACATGCAAAGCAAGTGAAATATGTTCATGAAAAGTGCAAAACAATGAAAACAATGCAGTGTGATTGAAACAAGGAAAAGTGTGTTTGGGTGAGATTATCTAAATTAAAGCTTTGGAGACTCAATATCAAGGGTTTTTAATTGTGATTTTGCATGGATTGTCGCCATGGTTAAATTTTGGCACAAATAATTGGTCTCAGAATTGATCTGCCTGGGAATGGAGGACAATTTTTTTGTTTGACCTTTGCATGTGTGTTATTGATGTGGCAATCATGGGGAGGTGACATTTGTGCAATGTTTGTTATGTGTTGGATAGAAGCACGTGCTTGAGGTTTGAAAATTGTGTATATGTGTGGTTATGTTTATTTGTGTGTTTATGTTTGTGCATGCATCATATATGTGTAAACATATGAGTGCATATGACAGTGTGTATATAGTTGCGGTTGTGTGTGTGTGTGTGTGTGTGTGCATTGGCTCTGGCTTTGGCTTTGGCTGTAGCTGGCATGACTAAGCTGTTGCTGGGAAGGAGCTGGGAGGACAGCCCTGTGAGTCATCACCACATCTCCTGGAACTGACTGTCTCTCTCCACACCAGTTGGATCAGGCCCAAAACTGACAGGCCTAGCGCACACACAGATATACATGCATGCATCCACTTTGGGGTGAACAGACACACATTTGCAGGCATGAACACATGCAGTACACATTCTTGCACGTGCACACACACTCAGCTACGCACGCGTGCAAACACACACACAGGCATGGTGACACAAACACATGCACATGCAGACACGCAAACAACACATGCATGCATGAGCACAATGCACACACTCATAGAAACACATATACACACAGTTTTACAAACAAGGTCACTCACTGTTAAAATCATTTTCAAGTATTCCCTAATGACTTCTCTGTGCTGGCTGCGCTGCTGAAAACCTAACAAATGGTACATTGACTTTTATTCTTTTGGCCCAGAGTTCAATGAGATCAGTGACAAACTAAATAAGTTCTCCAAAGCCCACAGGATTGACCAAAGCATGACTGTAAAGAGGTGAGGGGGGTATGAAGAAATGCGTTCTATCATTGGAGATTGCAACAGTACAAATCTAATTAAAATGGTTTGTTTACAGTCATCCACCCACACATCATTAAAGCTGTTTTATCAAGCCACAAGCGGTTGTGCTCTGGGCTTGTGCTTGTATATTTGGCTTGTGTTTTTGGTTTGTGTGTGTGTGTGTGTATGGTGTCAGAATGAATGTTGAAACTAACATAAATGCTCCCTCTGCTTTTTCTCTTCTTGCGTCTCTTCCTCTGCTTGCCCACTGTGCATCCTGTGCTTTTTTTCAAGAAATAGCTGTGTTGTTGAGATTTGTTGAGCTCAAATGAAGTTTTTCTTAATCAACATTGCACCACCAGTTTTGACTCACAACATTAACAGCAACCAACAAAAACGCTGAGATCGCTTCATCCTCTCTCATCATCCTCTTTTCTCTTTTTCCTCTCCCAGCATGGCTCCACTCCCTGCAGAGGGTGGTAGCTGGAGGCCAGTCCCTAGAAACTGATGTACCCGAGGAGGAGACTCTGTCAGTGGGTAGCAGCAGCGGTGGCAGCAGCCTGCCCGACCAGGGTTACGCTGCCTCTGAGGGAATGGCCGAAGGTGAGGACTCAGGCCTGGTCAGCTCTCCATCAGACACCCAGCCTACATCCCCGGATGGGAGTCTGTCTCTGGATGGAAGTAGCGGAGGCAGAGGAGAAAGATCGCTGGGACCAGTAAGGGACAATTCCAGTGACAGTGACGAGGGATGTGCCACCTGGGGATCGAGACACAGGTATGGAGGAAGAGATGGAAAGGTGGGATCGAGACAGGGAGGGAAAGAGAGTGGAGGGGGCATGTCAGATGTCAGGGAACCAGTGATGGAGCATTCCAGTGCTCTGCGATCTACAGCTGTGGAGAAAGAGGGTGGGCAAAGGTTAGGAGGGAGGAATGGAGGAATAAATGGATTGAGGTTAGAGGTGCAGGGGTTGTGAGGGAGGGTTGGGATTGTAGGTGGCTGGATGGATGGTTGCATGGAAGTATGGGTAGATGGGAGATTAGGAATGAATGACCGACAGGGAAAGGTAGACTGACTATGAGAAAGTCATAATAAGCATAATAAACTTAGATTTACCCAAATAATTAAAAAACAAATTGTTGTATGCCCTATTTGTTACCCCAGGCATCTAAATGTGTGAGATAGGGTTTCATTCTGACAACAGTCAGAGTTTGTGGGATCCTGGTGATTTGGCAGGCGTGGTTGTGTGTCTGTTGCTCACTTTGTTGTGGATTTGAGCTGGCCAAACACTAATAAACCAAAAACATACAAATGCATAAAAATGATGAGTTAGATTCTTGTGTTTTGGTTTCAAGTTTAGTTTCACACCTATATTCTCACCTGCAGAGTGAAGCATCACTGTTTCAGCTTTTCCTGATTCCAGCTCTAGAAGCCTCCTTACGTTTTTAACTGTGCCAACAATACTAACAGAGATCAGTTCCCGCCATGTGTCATACTTGAGTTGTAGCCAAAACTGGCACCCTCAACCTTTAGTGCTGGACTTTCATAGTTATGGTTCTAGGCCCTTGTTCAAAGGCCTTTTTAGAAAATGATTGCTTACCCAGATCCCCTTTTGCCTTTTAAGTTGTTGTGAAATGTATATGGTAATGTGCCCAGACCAGTGATCGTAGATTAATGCTCTTACTCAGAGAAACTTCATGAATCCAGGGCCTGGCCCAATGCTGCTGGCTCCTCAGACTTCCAGGAAAGCACTATAACCCTGTTTTCTCAGAGTCGTTGAGGAAAAGTAGACCAGTCCAAGTCTCTTAGAAGACAAATTCTATTTGGTTTGGCCTCCTTAGTGCAATTTGTTATGGCTAATACATCAGCGACTCATGAGAATGCTCTGTTGAACCCTTGAAGAGAGACTGAAGGAAGTTTGAACTCTGTGGTAATAATATCTTAACAGCTGCATATTTCAAAGGCAGCAGGCTCCAGTGATAATAAAGTTAAACCTTGAACAAGTTAACATTTTTAAAAACTAAAAGGTGTTGTTTTCCTTCCTCTGTATTTAGCCTTTAGGTTACTGAGGCAGATTAGTCTAATCCCAGCATCAACTGCAAAGTTTATATCAGCTGTTTACTGGTGACTAGAGGGTGACTTTTATTAGGTCTGTGTTGGCCACCACTGCCAAAGTGACCTTTTGAGCAAGGCATTGAACCCCTACATGTTCCACATGGAGTGCATTGTGGCTGACCCTATGCTCTGACCTCTATTTGGATACACAGATGTTATGGGGCTGTATGTGTGTGCTCAACACTTGTCCTTCTGTGCCATCCTCAGACACAGTGACATCAGGCCGAAGGGGAAGTCAGGCAGATTAAAGGACAACTATGAGGAGGACCCTGAACTCAGATCACGACTCCATCAGACTTTGGCAGATTTTGAGGCTGACCTTGCAGGTGAGTTTAGTAGAGTGGCCTTGCCTGAGACCTTGTAAGCCTAAAAATATCCCTTGGTAACTGCATAGCCAGTAGCCTAAATTAGGTAGTATTATGTAACTAGCATTTAATTTCATAGCTATTCAATTTTCTCCCTTGTTCTGTTTCCCTTTCCAGACATAAGCCACATGGATATAATCTCAGTGAAACAGAGTCCCTATACCTTATCCACAGACAGCAATGAGGTGCCAGTGTCTGTGGTGGACATGGACGTGCCAGTCACAGCCATAGATGAAGTACTGGAAGACTACGGACACAGCATAACAGACAGTGAGGCAAAGCCACTGACCAGGACCCAGTCAGCTGGCAGCAAAGGTAGTGATAATACATATATAACATGTTGAGAATTTATTGTTTTTGAGTGCATTTGTGTTTTTGATGTTGCTTTAGTTGACATGCAGCCCCTTCAGAGTCGAGGGTTTTCATTGCTTAATGGTACACATACTGTTAGAGTTCAAGGGTTGATTCCCTCTTGTCCATCCATACTAGAAAAGTAAGCACTCATGGCAAAGTGTCCACCAACTGCCGTGCATTTTATTTATATATTTAATCGACTTCATCCCATCCCATCTTACACAGGTCCCAGAGATCCAAATGTTTGTCACCAGTCCAGTGGAGAGGTGCAGAACAAAAACAACAATGCTCGTACAGCTGGTTGCGGCAATGAGAGCAGTGCAAATACACAGCAGCCACGTCAGCCTACACAACACAGGAAATCACTGGAGAACACGTCTATGAATGGTAAAGTGAAAGATGAGAAGAAGACTAAGACATTAGAGACAAAGCTTAAAGAGAGCAGCAGCACTGATACCAACACTGGGAAAGAGAAAAAACAAGCAACGACAACAGCGGTAAAATCTAATGTTGATGTGCAGAAACAAAGTGGGAACACTCAGATCAAACCTGGTGCTGTGAAAAGCAATACTCTCAATTTTCAAGAGAAGCCACCAACTACAGAAGAAGAAGAAGAAATTCCTATGTACAGAGTCCACCACAGAGACACCAGCACCTCCAACTCACACAGCAAAATCACCTGTAGTCCGACATCACGCTTCGGTATGAAAACGTTCACCGTGGTCCCTCCCAAACCCTCTGTCATCCATGCTGTGAAGGAAAAGCCAGCCATCACCATAACTGCAGGTTCCATTAAGATCGATGACCAGGGGAACATGGTGAAAATGGGGATCTCCCGCAACAAATTTGGTGGCTCATCGGAGTCTGGGATTAATTGCAGCGAAGGTTCTCCTCTGGGGAAAGCCAAAGCCTTCTGGAGCTCAAATGAAAGACAAGAAGACAGTGCTGTGGCTCACAGCAGAGGTCATGGCGAGAAGGCTAAGGAAAGCACCGATGGCCTGAAAAATACTCACACTACTCTCTCAGAAACTACTTTGAAGTCCAACAAGATTGAAGGCCTGAAAATGACACAAAGTTCATCTTATGAACATGCACAGATGGCCAAGCCTAAAGAGACTGTTAAAGAAAAGGCTAAAGAAAAGGCTAAAGAAGTTACAAAGGAGGAGTGGGTAGAGGTGGAGAGCAAGATTTCAGTCTCTGAACACCCACAGAAGCCAAACAATAATGTTTCCTTTCCCTTTCATCTCCTCCCAGAACAGAAAAGAGACCTGTCCTTCCTCAAACCATCCAGGAGAACCTCCAGCCAATATGTGGCCTCTGCCATCGCTAAATACACCCCAAAGACTTTGGCTAAACCTGACAGCATCCCCAACATCCCTGAGTCCTCTGCTTCTCTGAAAACTCGCAGTTTCGGCTTGAAGAAGGGCGGTCGGTCCATACATGTGAATCCACATCAATCCTCTCAGTTATCTTTATCAGATAATAAGGAGATCAATACTGGTTCTGTGTCTCATCATCCTGGTCCTAAGAGGTCTATGAGCTATCCGGAGTATATCTCAGACAGACAGCGAGGTCCTGAAGAAGTGAGACAGGACAGAGGAGGATTTGTGAGTCTTGGATCCCGCAAAGGAAGCTCTAACACACTAGAAACAGCCAACAGTAAGCATACACTACCTAGTAGCCACACCCAAATAAATGTGACCGCCAGTGATGACAGAGATAATATCAAAGATATTCAGACCAGAAGCCCCAGCCCTACACAAACCAGTCCTCTACAATCCGCTACCCTACAACCTACCAAGGTATATATGTATATATATGTTTCATGTTGTCACTATGTTGAAGAAAATTAAGTTTATATAAACAGTTAATACTTCTAATGTTATCTTCAGACCAACAGAGAGATGACCAACACAGCCACCCATCCAGTGCTGGCTAAGAAACCAGAATCCGCTGTCGTGTCCCGTGGCGGTGTGCTCCCCGACCCACAGCAGGTGACCGTGTTTGGGCCAATAAAAAAGTTCAGACCGGTGATCTGTAAGTCTGTTCAGAAAGACACCTCCCTGCACAGCTGCCTGATGGAGGCCATTCAGACTGGCGGAGGCAAGGACAGGCTCAAGAAGGTGAGATCATTTGGGAAATCCACGTACATGAAGGTTTAATGAATGGATGCAGGACCACAAGGCAATTTGGGGGAGTGAGGGGGGAGATAGCGTCCTCCATTGTAGGGAGAATGCTACTTGTTATCTTGCCCACCGCATGAAGTTCCATGTATAAATGGATGGATGGGATGGGTAGGTGAGTGCAACACATAACTGATAATGCTTTTTGTCAGCTGAAATGATGATAATGGACCACTATCTCTATTAGTGATGTATAAATTCTAACAATAATCCAATTGAATGTTCATGATTGTGTTGACAGGAAGGGCAGTAACAGGAGGTTCACACAGTGAGCGACTTGTTTGGTGGGTCGCTCTATTCTGACCGACTGTGAGCTCCAATTGCTAGTCTCGTGCAGCTACAAAATTTTAAACAGGCAAATTATTTATGGTATCTACTATCATAACATTAGGTCATTTTACTGAGCTAACATAGCTAGCTGCTATGATGATAAATGCAACTTACCATCAACCCCAGCGATGGATACAACTCCCCAAGCATCGTTTTTGAGATGTTTATTCCTGTACTCTGGAATGGCTATAATCAGTTTCTCGTCCATTTTGCACTTGCCAGGTGGAACTATTGGTTGGGAAACAAGGAAGCACGCAAATCTGATTGGCTGTTGACGGCCGATGGCCATGAAATGTTCAGTTATGGCCAACTTTTCTCGGCCAACACCCTTTTTGAACGTCTGCACATCGGCCGAGTTTCCCTGGTCGCTCAGCTCTTTAGGAAATGAATGGACTTCCAGTAAGTTGTTGATAGTGTTGCTTGCTGTATGAGAGGTTTTGATTTAGATTTTCCTCTTCTTCTCTCAATACTAGATATCTGGTTCTGGTCTCAGCAGCTTGAAGAATTCAACTTATGAGGAGGGGGAGAATGAAAGGTCTGCTCTGCTGGCTGCCATCAGAGCCCAGAGCAAATCTGGAAGGCTAAGGAAGGTAAAACTACCTCTTAGTTATTTACAAAATATCGCCACACAGGAGAGAAATAAACCTACCCCCTAAAAAGTCTTGGTTATAGCATCTTTATAGTGCAAATTAAAGATTGGTGGTGGAGAGGTAAAGTATTTGTTTCACCTCACTAAAATCCATGGTAAACCAGAGGAATGCATTATTTTGTATTAACAAAATATACAACCGTCTAATGACATTATGTATCGATTCAACTTCAGCTGAATGCTCATGCACTACTTTTGATCCAGCAACAGGTATCCAAAGAAGTATAGAAAAAGTGAATTTCATTTGTCTCTCTACATTTTGATATTTTCATTTTTGGTACTTAGAAAGCAAACAAGTGTAAACAATCTGACAGATTGGCATGATAACTATTATAAAATTCCCCACAACAAAAAAAAGTAGTGAACAGTCGTACTGTGTAATGTGTGCAGTTAGCTAGTTAGCGACTCCTAGAACCATACATGGAACCATGTTATGTAAGCATGGGTATCTATTTCCATGCCTCTATGTGGACTGAGTGGTGGTTTGTTGTCATGTAAGAAGCCATGTGGCATGAAAGGGGCAGGAAATGTGCTGCTGTAGTGGAGGCCCATCTGCGGTTCTATTCTAGAGGGTTCCTGACCAGAACTGGAATCTCTGGAATGCTGCATGACTAAATCGGGCTCAAACTCTTTGGGTTTCTCCAAAAATATAAAATAAAATAATTGAAAAGATAAATGTAGTAGGTTCTCTTTGAATGTCTCTTCCAATGAATTATTATGGTATGTGTGAATAGAATAGAATACAATATATACTCTGTTGAACAAGAAGCATACATCTGAACTTACAGTAGAAATCTCTGTGATAAAGTCCTCGATCTTTATAATGTAGTGTAGTGAATCAGTTACTTGAAAGGCTTAAGCCTATTTAGTGTGTGTGTGTGTGTGTGTGTGTTCACAGGCACGTGTGAAAGCAGCTGTCCCCCTTGCCTGTGTTTGTGTCTGTCTAGAGTTACCATTGTCTCGCTCCTCTATGCTCCACAGACCAAATCCGAGGCCGCTGACGAGCTCAAGAAGTTCATGAAGGCCGCCGCAGAGGAGGAGAGCAATGCAACTCTGTGTGACGCAGGCCCTCCCGCTTCCCCCTCTCCTTCTCCCCCCTCTTTCTCCCACACACCCCCTCCGCTCTCTTCTCCTTCTGCCTTTGGACTACCACCACCACCAT
>OOFE01011570.1:0-14021 GCA_900323365.1 Monocentris japonica
CAGCACTTACACAGAGCCACAGGGCTGTAAAACGTAGGCAGCGTCAGTGAGACAGTCCCCAACAAAAAAAAGGACAACCAAACCAACCACTTCACTCCGTTCAAAATATAAATGTTGCACATAGAAAGACAATAAGGCATAACAGAAACTGACTGGCTGACAGAGACTGGAGTGTTAAACGTTACAGACACAGTGCATGATGTAAAACAATCAATTAATGGATGCACAAAGACAAACGAGACTTTGAACCATACATATGTGTGTGTATGTGTGTGCAGCTCAACTCCCCCATTACTCCCCCCAGTGGCTACCTGCTCGTGGTGAGTCCTGGCGGCTGGTGTCCCAAATCAGGGGGGTGTTGGTGGTGCCCACAGCCAACAAGCCAGAGGAGGTGGGGTGGAAGAGGACCAGCTCCAGCCTGCCCTGACCTGGACACAGGGTCAGCTCTGCCCCGCTGGGCTGCTCCTGCTCTGGTTCAGATAAACGCCACAGCTTCACCTGTACACGTAGAGACAGAGCCATGAATATGGTGGGTTCAGCCAAAAGAGAGATGAGGCTATGGTACATAACTGGCTTGTTGATTGGCCTCTCCCCCTCCCTGTCCAATCTCTTCTCTCCTCCTTCTCTACATCAATTAACTGCTATAAAATCGAATCCTCTGCTTCAATCCTGTTTTGTTTTTTTTTTTATCCCATGTTATAAGCAATCTGAGTTGCCCTGACCTTGGCACGCCGAACACAGCCTTGGTATGTCCCAAGCAGAAATGAGTTCAGGTTGATGTCAACTTCCATATAGGGACTGGGACCTAACCTGAGCATGCCTGATAAAAATCCTCACCTCACTGAATTCCTGTTCATTTAAACACTGAATGTGGTGTTTATGAACAATGTGCTGAGACAGCAGTTTCTAAAAGCCACAGCAGACAAGACAGACTTGTATGACCGACCCATCCACTGACTGTGGTCAACCCTGTTGTGGACATCTGCCCATCCAGATGGAGTGGACTGTGGGTGGGAGGGTCACTCTAGCAGGTGGCTCGCAGCTGGAGATTCAGCATCACACCCAGAGACGAGCTGCATTGGAAGTTGTGATGTCACAATGCCATATGAATGAACGGATACGCCCCTTAATCACAGGCCGCGGATGGACAACCATCACAGGAAGTGAGATTGTGGATATTGTAATAGTATCAGATATTGCATCTGCCTTTCAAATCTTTATATTTCCCCCCCCCTGCTGGCATTTCACATGTGGGCAGATTCAACACTGTAATTCGAAAAGTGCAATCAAGAGTAGCATAGTGCCACATGAAACTCCCGTCACATCACCCGTTGTCACGAGTAGTGCGTCTGTGAATGTGTATATGCACACGCACATATGGACATGCATGCAGCTTCATGCATGCCTTCTCTCACTCTCTTAACTTGTCCAGTACAACCATAATGTTCATGTTGCTGAAACAATATGCCCTGTTGGCAAAAGACAAGAGGAATGACTAGTCAAATAACAGCTCTGCAGACCACTCTAGTGTGTGTGTGTGTGTGTGTTTACACAGGTCCCTGAGGTAAACCCTGCTGCTGAGTCTGAGGACACGGACCCACACTCAGCAGATTCCAGACCAGTGAGCCAGGGCACCTGTGGCTGAGGATAATGTGCTGACAGGAGGGATCCTTCAAAAGGTTTTAATAACAAAACACAGTTCATATCCCAAGTCCCACCATCAACAACAAAGCAGAGCAGACAGAGGGGACAGAAAATGGTCTTAGGTGCAAGTAAGGAAGGAAGGAGACAATCTACGACCTCACCGTTTCATCTGCAGAGCATGTTGCCAGGAGGCTATCATCAAAAGGAGAAAAATCCAGATCAGTCACCACATCTGTAAAAGAGGAGGGACAAGGACAAAAACCAGAATTGGGTCAGAGGCTTAATTTAATTTCTAAGCAAAGGCACAGCAGAATAACAGCTTTAAAGAGAGAGCAGTGTGCTTGTGGACTGGAATAAAGGCAGGAGAGAGAGAGAGAGAGTAGAGGGGCAGAAGAGGACAGAGGGCTGTGATACACTGATCTGATGAAGAAAAGGGGAAGTGGAAGCTACCAGCGTGGCAGGGAATCTGAGTGACCGTCCATTTGCCGTCTGAACCAGGCTTGACCGAGGACAGGCCCAGCATACCTCCACCTGGAAACAGAGGAAATCACACACACACACACTTTGAAATACCTTGTAAAAAATGTCTTTATCTGTTTCTATGTGCTCTGCTTTCTGTTAAGCGCTTTATAAATAAACTTGACTCAATCTGATCATATATGTAGGTATGAGAGTTGCTCTCTGACACACACTTGGTAACACACAAACATACGAGAGTGGTAACTGCACTCAGTGGACTGTTCTAGTTGCAAACCAGACCGCCGACCACATTCCCATAGTCTTACCAGCCTGTTCGGTGTTGAAGGCCACCAGCTTGGAGCTCGCTTTGATGTGGCTCCCCTGGCATGAGAAGGAGCCGGCACGCACATTGCTGATCCAGCCCTGGATTTATAGACATGGACAGCGAGGGGGACATTAAAACATAGCAAGAGAGTGAAACGAGTTATGCTAACACAGAGACAGAGCCTTCTGGACTGCATAACAGAGGGGGAGTAAAGAGAAGCCATTCAAGCTCAAGGGGCTCCTCTGCTAGACGTGGAGGAACTCTACAAATGACTGGAATCCTGAGCGTTCACTTGACATGTCTACACAGGAGCACAGCCACAAACACAGGCGTCGATTACTGTGCTAACGCATCAAATACACGCTGTTCAAGTCTTCGAGGATTTGTACACCCAAGTTGCTGTCACAAATAGAAAAAAAAAACAGAATAAGCACATCGTAATAAACAGGAAGGATCTTGCTGAGAGCAGACACACACACACACACACACAAGTGCCTCTTGAATCAGGACAATGTTGAGGAAGTAGCACAGCGGAGAGCTCTTAAAATCCCTCTTTCATAACATTAACAAGGGAGGAGTGGCGAGAGGCAGAGTGTCTGTGCAGCACCCTCCAACGACTACTGCTGCTGCTCAGAAAAACCGTTAGACTAGCCACGACACAAACACACACACACACACACACACACACACAAACAGGACAGATTGCACTTGACAGTCAAGGCAGTACATGGCAGGCAAACAGGACGGCTAGCTTTGCTGGAGAAACACACATTACTGCTTTGTATATCCAGCCATGCATAGAAAGCCACCCAGTAGGAGCGTGCATGTATTTTAACAGTGTGTAACAGTGTGCAAATTCAGTGTGTGTAAAGATGAGGAGACGATAATGGGCAAAGTGGGGCTGCTCTGACAGAGGTTAAGGCCCCCCACCGCAGTGAGAAGGAACACCCCGTAAATAACAATCCTAACCTAGATTTCTTGACAAGAGATGAGAGCTTTGTGATTTGGTCAGAAAAATGTGCCACTTATTAATAGAGGCAATTTCCTATCGCAGTCTATCTCAGTGTAATAAACATGGCCCAGTTTTCTCAGGATTGGTTAGAACAGTCGGGCCAAACTCCTCCTGCTGTGCATTCGTCCACTGTCCAATGATGAGGTGGAGCTTTCTACAGTATAATACTGGCACTCTCAGCACTTGGCACTAGTGTGTGTCACCATGGGACACTTCAGTAAGGGCCACGGAGTGGGGAGCTGACTAAACTAATCCCCAGACTAGTCCTGTGACTATCCTCGCTGTGTACAACCTGGGCTCAAGTAGGCCAGCCGATTGGCTTCGTGAGTGAAAACTCAAGGTGTTTTTGCATCACTTGAGGAGAAAACCTCCCACTCATTTCTTTGTGTGTGTTTGTCTCCATGCCTCTCAGCCTGTCTCTCCTCTCCCTGTATCCCACTCTGCTGCACCCACTGTCTTTCCCTCCGCAACCCCTTCTTGCCCTATCTTGTCACTAGAAAAACACCATCACTGGAACAGCCGAAATGATGTTTGTATGTGTCTCTATTGTGTAAAGGGCTGGTTTAGCTTTCACAACAGCAAGCACCACCTACTGTCCTAGATTCTGTGCAGAGATTGCCAGGGATCGTTATTACCTCGATCATCCACCTTTACATGCCAGGCATTTAACAGCCCCAGTTAAAACAAGGTAGGTGGTAATACACATCGGTGAGATGTGAGGAGCGCAACCATCACTGGAAGTGAGATGGTGGATGTTTTAATGGTAACAGACATCGCATTTGCCTTTCAAATCTCTACGTTTTCTCTTCACGGGCATTTAGCATCGTGTCACATGACCATTCAAAATAACGTGACAACTCAGTTATAATGACAATGACGACGGGCGTCTGTCCCCGTGCATGCAGGTTAGCTAAACTGTGCAGCCACATGTGTCGTGGTTGTACTAACAACCTAATAGTTTCGGTGTGGATATTGGTGTGCCGATTCAGATTTTCGTCTAACTCTCTGAATGCAATGCAGCCTTTCAGATGCAGGAAGTTCAATATCCTTTGCAGACGCTCTCCACAACACCACTCATACCGCAGCTACTAACCAATGCTAACGTTAGCTCTACCCGAGCGTTCATTGGCTACTCACATCTTTCTTGGCAATTTTCGGGGTGGTGTTTTTGAATTTCGAGGTCTTAAAACGATTCATGCTGCCCTCTCCAATTCAGTCTTGTGCCTTCCGGGTGTCTGTCGAGCTGGTTGGTACTCAGCGAGCTGCTTCTACAGCTGACAGCTCTCAGACTGGGCGCGTTGGGTCTGCTCGATTTGGGTCCCTGGGTTCGCCGGCAGCGTGGAGTTTTTCCTTTTCAACAGTTCACAATGCTCACAGGAGAAACTTCCTCTGTCACTTGCTATCCCGGGTAATAAATCATGCGCAACCGTTGACACAACTCACTTATTCTGCACTTATGCACAGTGAGACAGACAATGGTTTATCAGTTGTTTGTTAGAGGTGATGTGCATCTCGTGCAGTGTTTATAAAAGGCTATTTTAATTTATAAGAGAACCCTTTGCAACTCATAGTCGTAGAAAACAGAAACGTTGCCATCTTGGAGCAAGAAAATCTTGAAGCTCTCGGTGACGCCCCCCTTTGCCTCGCACATGCGCAATGCATACACACAGCGGCCAGTGGAGGAATGATGGCGTCCTCAGCTGCTCGCTGCTCCACACGCTGGATTAAAGTTGTCGTGTCGTCTGGACATCGACGTGCTTGTGCCGCTGTTGTGTGCGCTTTAAATGGCGGAGTCCGCACTGTCTCTACCCTGGGAGTGCAAAAAATACTGGCGCGAGGGAACACAGTATGCGGGGGTGCAGGGAATGCTTTGACATTGAGAGCGTTGTCAGGTGAGTGGTGCAGTCACTGTTCGACGGCCTATGCTATGCTAGGCTAACGCAAGCAAGCTAGTTTTAGTTTATGGCGTACTCTTATTAACCCACTGCCACGCAGTGCTAGTGCTAGACAACCAAGTTAGTTTGATAGCAGCTCAACCGTGCATTCTAGACAACTGTACCTTGTAACATGAAGTGAATTAGACGCATTTCGGTGCTGTGTGTGTGTGTGATATAACCAGATTCGCTAGCCTCGGTTGGCTAGCTAGTCTATAAGTTCAATTTGTCATTTTGGCTGATGCCGGTTTTGTTGCCAACAACTTCATAATCATTTAGCCATCATGATATTTTAAATAGCGTATCAGGTCACCAAATCACCTGCAGCTTTGCACGCATTTGTGATCTAACGTACTTAGTTCAGATTAGGTTGGATGCCAGTTGGAGGTACTAGAACTTGTATCAAGAAGTGACACCAAAGGGTGCAACGACAATTGACAGTGGCATAACAGCTTGCCAGTTATGCCACAATTTAAAACCTGCAGCTATGCTTCTACGCTTCTTAATCTGTTCACTCGCTCTTTAGTTGCAGGTGTCAAATCACCCTATGCTATCTGCACCCTGTCCTTTCACACAAGTGCCCCTGCTAGCAAACAGCAGGACTTCTACCAGATCCTGGGGGTGCCCCGCACAGCAAATCAGAAGGAGATCAAGAAAGCATACTATCAGGTCTGTTCCTTCCTGCCACTCACACCATTTGGCCACTCTTTGTGCCAGTAGTTTGTGTTGGTCCTCAGCTGACCAATTACCTCAGTAGATGACAGCATGTTTGTGTCTGTTGTCATCCCTCAGATGGCCAAAAAGTACCACCCTGACACCAACAAAGATGACCCGCAGGCCAAGGAGAAATTTGCTCAGCTGGCTGAGGCTTATGAGGTTTGCTCCCAGTCCCTTTTCCAGGCTTCTTTGTTATGAACTATCAATTACCCTATTCTCTCAATACTCCCTCCTTCTTGCACAGCATGCCAAGAGCAACAGTGAACATGCAAAAATATGGGTGATGATGGGTTTTATGACTTATCTTTTACTGTGCAATACCAACAATATGTCAGAGAAGCTTTTCATTTTCTGGTCTTTTACTTGGCAGAAAACTGTAATTACTGGCTATTTCTTCCAGTTCAAACTTCTTATTAGAATTATCAGGAAACAAAACCGGTTTAACCTCTTTCTGTGACCCCCAGGTCCTGAGTGACGAGGGGAAGAGGAAGCAGTATGATGCGTATGGCTCAGCAGGCTTTGACGCTGGCCAGGCTGGTGGACGGCAGCAGTACTGGAGCGGACAGACCAGCAGCGTGGACCCAGAGGAGCTCTTCCGCAAGATCTTTGGGGAATTCTCTGGAGCCCGCGGCTTTGGGAACGACTTCAGCGCCATATTTGATCAGCCACAGGAGGTTAGTGAGGAATGCCAGTGGCATGCTGTTATAGACTTGGGGATTCTTTTGAGACTGAATCATGAAAGGTTTGACAGCTCATCTGGTCTTGCTCAGGTATCGTATATACTTGTAATAAAGACAAGGTTGTCCACAATGACTCATTTGGTCATTTTGATGTACTTTCATCTCCCCTCCCCTCTTGTGGTACAGCACATCATGGAGCTGACATTCACTCAGGCAGCAAAGGGAGTCAACAAGGAGATTTCCATTAATATAGAGGCGGCCTGCCAGCGCTGTGATGGCAAGGGCCACGAGCCCGGCACCAAGGTCCAGCACTGCCACTACTGCAACGGTTCAGGCATGGTGAGAGTGCTGCTTTTCTTCCTAAAGTAACCAAAGGTGCACAGTCATGCCTGAAAGATCTATATTTAACAATTTCATATGTTAGAAAAAGCATGACTGTATATGTTTCTGTGTGGTGTTGCTAAATGTCTGTATATTGTTTCCTGCGTAGGAGACGGTGAATACGGGGCCTTTTGTGATGCGCTCCACATGCCGTCGCTGTGGCGGCAAAGGCACCGTCATCTCCACCCCCTGTCACTCCTGCCGTGGGACAGGACAGACCAAGCAGAGGAAGACTGTGATGGTGCCTGTGCCTGCAGGTCAGTCAGTTTTTTTTTTTGGTCACAGTTGCTGAAATACAGTTAATTGTAATGTGGATTGTGGACATTACCTAACTGTTTGTTTGGTTTCAGGAGTGGAGGACGGTCAGATGGTCCGAATGCCGGTTGGCAAGAAGGAGATCTTCATCACGTTCAGGGTGAGTGTCAACATCACCTCTGAGCGTTGCTGCTGATCTCACTATGAACTCAAGCCGAACTGAAATAAGCTCTCCATGTGTGATTTGTGATTGGCTGTGGTGTGCTCTGGTTTGGTCTCCAGGTCCAGAAAAGTCCTGTGTTCAGGAGGGACAATGCGGACATCCACTCTGACCTGTTCATCTCTGTGGCCCAAGCCATCCTGGGGGGCTCGGCCCGAACACAGGGCCTCTACGAAACACTCAACTTGTCTGTAAGTAGAGCTAAAAAGACACACACATTCAAATAACAGTGCACTGCGAGACACATGCGAGAGAAGGATTTCTCAGGAACAAAAATGTGCGGTACACACACAGAATAGAAGAAGAAATAGACAGTATTGTAACTGATTGTTCTTTTCCAGATCCCTGCAGGCATCCAGACAGACCAGAGGATCCGTCTGTCTGGGAAGGGAATCGCTCGCGTCACTGGCTATGGCTTTGGGGACCACTACGTCCACGTCAAAATCAAAGTTCCCAAGTAAGACACCACACACAAGCGCACACGTTTCACAAAGCACTATTAGGTATGACTTGATCTTTCAGATATTTGATTCAGCACCACGTGTTTTGATGTGTATATTCCATAGTTATAATAGATTGTTTTGATCCCAGATTCATGCCCTCTTACTTTTACTGTTTTCAAAACTCACAAAATGCTTTACAAAGGATGAGATAAAATAAAGTGACAAGTTAAAAAAAAAAAAAAAGATTTGTAGTAGTCCATAAGAAAAGAGATCAATCAAATAGCGGCTTGATTTTATCGAAATCCTGTGCAGGACGCTAACAGACAGGCAGAAAACTCTGCTGTTGAGCTACGCTGAGGATGAGACGGACGTGGAGGGAAGTGTGAACGGCATCACCGTCACCACCACAGGTAAAGTGACGCAGCTTTCCCTCTTACTCTCTTCCATTACCTACCTCCCTCTACCTGTTGACTTGTTTATACTGAGATCGTGGTTACTGAGTGAAGGAGATCGATGTTTTGTAGTCGGTCAGTAACTGGGCTCATGCAGTGCTGGTATCTGTCCAGGTGGGGGCAGCAGTGGTAAGCAGTCTGAGGCAGGGCAGAGCAGTCAGGACGAGGAGAAGGATGGAGAGAGGGAACAGGAGGGGGGCTTCTTCTCCAAATTAAAGAAATTGTTTAGTTCTTCCTGACAGCCACAAACCAGGTAGGACTAGTGTTGATTCATCCTAAATTACTCAGTGTCTCCCACTTGGCGTTTCTGTTGTTGATACACTAATATGATGCTTTATCCTGACAGATTTTCATTAGCTGGTTTGTGGCTGTCTCATAAATTCAGTCAAATGTGTTCTTCGTCTGTGATGTTTATTTCATTGACAACAGTGCTTCCATGACACCCTATCCCTGTCTAATCCACAGCATTTCTATTTAGCTGTATTGTAAAGTTAGATTGTGCACTTTCTCTTATTTCTTCAAGGTAAAAGGTCGACTGGGAACTGAGAGGCTCCGTCAGAGGGCAGAGGGAGGACACCCTAAAGAGAGGACAGCCACATGAGCACAGTCGGAGAGAGGAAGGGACAGAGGGTTAAGGAGTACTGGGTGTTGGCTGAGGCCTTGAAGGGCTCTGGACTGATTGATACAGACCTCCCTGCCCAGCCCTGTCGTCATTCACTACCAGTGAATAATGGACTTAGGATTACTTGCCCTGTTCCGCTGCCCAAGTGAATCCACACACTGGAGGATGTCCCATTGCACAAATTCTTCAAATCGCATGTCCATCAAATGCCCACCATTGCCATTTTTGGCAGCAAAGACTTGTCATTTGTAAAATCGCTCTGTGTGTGTTTTGCGATTGTGCTGTCAGTGATTGCCAAAAGCCCAACATGTTGGTGATAACAGAAACCATGCGCACAGAAATAAACTATTCTATTGACAAAGACCACAGATGCAGTTAAATGCTTTATTTTGGATGACGCAATGCTCCTAATATAGAAATGTTGATCTGCTTGTTCTGTTTTGTCATTTGACCTGTGTTTTCATGAAGTTCTCTTACAGTCTTACAACCCTCAGTAGTCGTTCATGCAAGGCTGAACACTATCAGACTGAGTTTTCCTGTGAGTTCAAGTGTTGTGGGAATGTAGAGCAGTGTCTTCTTCAGTGGACAACCGGTCTCCTGTCCCTGACCAAAGACTGTAGTGTCGAAGGTTGAAGCTTGGCTCGGGCTTTCCTGTACTGTGCTGTCACAGGCCTGCTCTCTCCCTCTCAACCCTTCTCAGTGAGAGAATTAACAGTTACAGAATGAATGTTAACCCTATTCTGTATCAGCATTACATTTGTACACAGTTGTGGCTCATGCAATTGTATCATGTTGTAGAGATATACTGTACATCTGCAATAAAGTTATGGTCTGGAAAAAGCCAGCATCTTGCAGAAAATGACTGAAGGAAGCAGCGCTCAGAATGGTGTGACCCCCGTCGGGAAAGTTGAGATCAATATCTGGATGATTAAATATATCCTGGCATCAATCCCAAAGCTCCTAAAGTTTTTACAGTTTTTCTGTCAGGAGTAGAAGAAATAATTGTGTGAAAGAATGTGTTTGTTTGCAAGGAGTGGTGGTACTGCTTGAGGTTAGAAGTATATCCTCTAGTGGTGAAATAATGTTGCACCTATCAGGACGAGGGAGGATGTTGATCTTTCTCAACAGGAATCAGTGCCATAGACCAGAAAGAAGTACTCTTATGCTCCCTTACCTGACATTTCTAGATAGACCTACTCTGGACCACTTTGGCATATGGGAGCCAATGGTCCATGGTGATTTTGATGCAATGCAGTTCCTCCGGGGTTTGGACGAGGAAGAGAACATTATTACAGGAACTCTTAAACTGACTTATCTGTCAAAGTTCAAATAAAACTATACCATCCTTAGTTGATGAGATTACTGTGTGAATGTTAGTGATGTAGCTCTGACGTGCAAAATCTCATCTTGAAGCATCCCCCTACCAGAATGGCTGCACCACGAAGCAGCTAATGAACCGTTTCTACCCATTCAATCGGCTGTGAGATGTGTTAAAACCAGTTAATACCAGTCTTAATCAATACGTTTTTATTGCAGCATGAACACACAAGAACAGGAAAATTGATTTTGTTCTATTATAGACAGTACAGCGTCCTGTATTCCTGTGATTTTCACTATCATACATTGAGGGTCTTTTTGTCAGTCACGGATAAAGCTTACTTGAGAGTTAAATGCACAGAGAAATTGGGAACACAGTTAATAGTAATGCAAGTGCATTCAAAAGTAACACACATTAGCCAAGCGCTCCTTCAGATAGTTTAATCTACGGCCACTACAACTACATCCACTTCCATTAACCATCACTTCACTGTGTTCAAAATACTGAGACACGTCATACTGCCATATTAAAAAGGAAAAAGAATCATTCACTTTGAGCTACAACAGTATGTCAGGCAGTTCTTGCACTGGTCCTCCTGATGCAGTGCATTAAATTGCCATCTAATTGCTAGAACCTGAGACCCTTCACATACAAGACACATCACTTCTGTGTCAAAGCAGCCATGGTCCAACTCTGTAACCTAAATAAGAACTACGAACGAAGGAATACTGCACATCCATTTATGTGTGAATGTGTTGTGCAAATACACATAGAGCACATGAACCTGTTTGAACTGGTGTCAGGAAGTGTTTTTTACCCCGTATCCAACATCTCCAAGCAAAAGAAAGGAAACAAACTGCTTGGAAGGATAATGGCAAAGTTGAGGGAATGCCATCACTGCGTCACAATCAATATTAAACATTAACTGCAAAACAGTGCATTAGTACAAAACACCATCACAGTATGTAATTACCCTCTTTATCCATGTTGCACTACTAGGGGGGAAAACATCTTCATATCATATGAACAAAGCACTAATAATCACATTGTGTGTGCATATTGGTATGGCCATCAGACATAGATGGATACAGAAAAGCAGCTTGCTGAGCAGCTGCTGAGGGACGGACCTACTAACCAGTACCTTCCACAAATCCCACCTAGCCTGAAGTGATCTTCTGGGTTTTTGAATGAACCCTTCCGCTAAGACGCTTAGCCTTCATGCAGTTGAATTTGGTATCTATTCCAAGAAAGTAGCCGAGGAATCAGTATTATACAAAAAGACCATTTCCTTCTAAAACAGCTGCAATATGCTGTGGACACCTTTGTCCTACTAGAGGCCGGCGTGACAGATACAACTGAGTAAGCATCTCCCTTAGATCGTTACGCTGTGCGACAGTCAACAAGAGTCAGTTTTTGGGATACATTGTTGAGAAATCAAGTTGCCCTATCACATAGGGATAGATGGAATTGTCTCATAGATGTCCATTGATCTGATCGCAAAATGTGTATTCACTAGTATTTGAAAGCGGTTTAGTCATCATACAGTTGTGAAAGTGAATAGTGTCTTTTGAAAAGTGCTTACGATTCCAACCAGCACTCCAACATAACTGGGGTGCTGTATTTTTGCAGGTGTTTGAAATTGCATTCATGATGTAGAGGTAAAAAGTAACAAGACTGTGAGAACCGTTTTAAAGTTTGCATTTAAAAGTAAAGTGATGTTTTTCCACTGCATTTACTAGTCAAACCTCACCTCTTCTGAGCCCAATCTACTTGGACCTTCAGGACAAAACCAAAATGGCTTAATGAAGTCAAAACAGTTTGAACACAGCAGTCTGCCCTGCAGAAAACCTACTGTGCTATCAAAACCATGCATAGTATGATTTTTTTTTTTTTTTAGAAAGCTTACCATTATTTAGTTTTGGTAGATGGATTCATCATCATCAACTAATGTATCTATTCACCAGCCACTTTATGAGGTACACCTATCTAGTACCAGGTAGGACCCCCTTTTGCCTGAATTCTTCACAGCATGGATTCAACAAGGTGCCCTTCTGCACACCACTGTCGTAAAGAGCTGTTATTGGAGCAAGTGTGGCGTTTCTGTTGGCTTGAACTAGTCTGCCCATTCTCCTCTGACCCCCTCTCACTAACAAGGTGTTTTTGGCTCACTGGATGGTTTTTTGAAAATCCCAGGAGGGTTCAGCTGTTTCTGAGGTGCTGGAACCACCACGTCTGGCACCAACCATCATACCACATTCAAAGTCGCTTAGATCACGCATCTTCCTATTCTAATGTTTGGTCGGACAAAAGACTAAACCTCTTCATCATGTCTGCAAGCTTTATATATGGAGTTGCAGCCACATGATTTGCTGTTTGGAGGAGCAGGCTAGTGGTGTTAATGAACAGGAGTACCTAATAAAGTGGCCGGTGTGTGTGTGTATGGGGTGTGTGTGTGTGTATCAAAGCAAAGGTCACAATGACAACTCTTTCTATGCCAATCAGACAATCATTAAAATAAGTAGGAGAGAATGTCATTTCAAGTGAGCATTCCTCAGCAATGTCTCTCCAATCTATTCACACTTCTTGTGTGTGTTTCTATAACGAAAAAAGTAAAAATCAGCACAATAGCTGCAAAAGGTCGTGAGACATGGCCAACCACACTGGGAGGACACAGGATGGAGGGACAGTGCAAGGGAGGTAGAGAAAAGGATTGGCAGAGAAAGGGTCACAAGGTGTGGGGATGGATGGTTTATATCCTAATGGTCATATAACTTCTTGGGATTTGTCCAGTCTCCTTCCTGTATTTCCTCCTATGTTTCTCCTTCCTCTCCCAGCAGCATAGTAATTGGCTGAGGGCGGGATCACATGAAATACCATGCAGCCAATCCAGCCAAAGCTGCAACCCAAGTAGCAAATAACACCTGTCCTGTTGGGTGTCTGAGAACAGCCATGGCTAGCTGACAGGCATATGCAGTTCCACCATTAGCCGCTGTGACAGAGAGGAAACAGCACAGAACAAACTTTAGCAACATTTTCACAGTAACATGACAGAAAGCTTATGAAAGCTTACTGACTTTAGTGTGATACAATGCATGTGGAAACAAGAGTAAAACCATACCCATTTTGGCAGCATAGTAGGGGCATTTGCTGATGTCTCCACCCATTGCTCCATGGACAGGCATGCCAGCATCTAAAACATCCTCCTGGATGCTCTTACCAAGCTCTTCCAACTCCTCAAACACCTGGTAGCACAAACATATATATGGTATTATAGACAAATCATAAATAGAGGCAAATCACAGGAAGAAATGCCATTTTCATTCATTCATCCTAAATTACTTACTATAGTATACCGCAACTAAGAGAAAGTCAATGTGAAGGAAATGTTCACATTGAAACCTTCTAGAAAATGGAAATAATGTAATTTTATCATGTTATCATTAGATGCCTGCAGTGCCTTCAGTAATAAGCAGAAGGCCTAAAATCTATTCCCATCAGAAATTCAGGCACCATGATCCATGGTCCACCATACCTCTACTGTGGGAAACGTTTCAGGCCA
>OOFE01011571.1:0-11859 GCA_900323365.1 Monocentris japonica
TGGAATGGGGAGGTTGGTTCACCCCCATCCTAAATTACCATCCTGCTCCCCACGCTCTCACCGTCCATTAAGGTTAACCCCCCTTGTCATCACCTCAACCCACCATTACCCTTCTCCTCCCTGCTGAGGTGCCAAGGAGAACCTGCCACAAACAACCACTGCAACAGTGTTGTAGGCTATACTATAATAAGTGGCATCTTCTCTCCTTGTAGGACAAGAGAGAAGAGAAGAAAAATTATTACCTATAGCCTCTATAGGTTTTATTCTATTGGTGTTGCAGCCTGCTCTTCACAGCAGTCATTACCTAGCTGCAGGCTACCTAAGATGATGATCATCATGTAGTCATTCAGTCAGTCATAACAATCATGCCCCTACAGACGTTTCTGCCATAACAATGATCCATTTTTAGCATCAATCCTTCATCATGGTTATGGTTGTAATTGAGAATATCACAGAATATCCAAAGCCCTTTTGTAGTTCAATGATTCAGCAATGTCGACTTTTAAGTATAAAATATGGCAAAGCCTGGGCCATATTGCACTCATGAAATATGTTCACTATTATGTACAACAGATGAGCGTTTTTACTTTGAATTACTGTGTATATATGCAGAGTACATTTCATCTGTTCAAAACATAAGCGCAGTATGTGAGCTCAGAGTTACACAATCAAAGTGGCACATCATAGACATTTGACACTTTTCTCCACTAGTGGTAGATTTGAGCTTAACTCTGTCACTAGCACTAACCTTAACTTTCACTATCAATCTCTGTACTTAAAAGGAAGAGGGAATGGGAGTATGTGAGAGGAAAGAGTAAAAGATATGCCCATATGCCCAGAATATCTTACTCAGAATAAACACAGGCACGTTCTATTCACCAGAAACCATTTATTTTGTTCCTTTGACATAGTCAGTAGAAATCTTACTCACAAATCTCACACTCACAGACAGACGATGAAAAACAAAGTAGCACCAAGACAGACAGAGTTAAAAGGGGACTCTTCATACAGATGTACGTAAAACGACATGATAGAAGAATTGTAAACATAAACAACACCACTGACAGAAATTAGTAATGCTCTGCTTCTTTATAATGTCATTCAATAAAGCTCAATACCAACAGGAGAGAACAGGAAGGATGGAAATGTGGTAATAAACAGCTAGAAGGTATAAATACTGTTACATTTCATACACACAGCTAACCAATTCATCCGAGGAGGACTGACAGACATCCTGTTCAACATGTTGATACTGGAGAGGGAAGTAAAAAGCAACAAATATTCCATGTAAAATCTGACGTATCATACAGGGTCCAGACACACAGTGCAGATTGATTCAATCTATCTGATAGGGATTATAGGGATTGTAGACCAAAGGACAATCTAATACTCACATTGCAACGTCCAGCTAAGAATCTGGGGTGCGGTAGCTGATCCTAGGTCTGTGCTCCTAATATGCTCATGAAGGGGAAAACCTTGAACCAGGAAGTGATCCCTGTCCAGACATGAGTGAGTATGAAGAATGATGAAGAATGGAGGCTCGATCGCTGATGTGGAGAGACTCTCTGGGTCTCCACACATCAATCATCCTGGACACTGGACGGGGAGTCATGTCACCGACAGAAAATGGACGGTGTCTAGACTCTGGAGAGAAGTGATGCCATAATCAGGGAAGTGCTGACCCGCGCCCCTTAGATACTGGAGGTGGAGAGGATGTCTTCCACCAGGTGCTTGTAGACCCAAGCATCTCCTTTCAGCCTCTGGCGGCGGACCCCCACCACCTCTGGCCTCTGCAGCAGGCACACCTCCAGCTCAAACGCCATGGTCACCTTGCCAAAGTCGCCCTGGGTGCGGCACTTCAGGGTATACCTGGGAAAATATTAAGCTTTGATGTTAGGGTTTGCTAGAATATCTAGAGTAAGTATAAAACAAGAGTGCAGGTAGGATATCACGCATGTGAAGTAAATTTTAAAAACAGAAAAAGAGGGGTGTGAAATTTGAGTGAAATACATATCACACATCAAAATAAATATATACATCACTATTCTGTAGAGCAGCAGAATAGAGTAGTTCAATAAGAAAGGATAACACGTCTCCTCTTACCCTTTCTGTGTGAAATCGATGTGTTTCTCTGGCAAGATGGAGAGGATCTTGTTAAGGACCTGGTCTGGGTTGGTCTGACTAGTCAGAGTCACATTGTACTGGGCCTATAGGAAGACACAGATACTCATCAGGAATACTATGGTGTGTGTGTGTGTGTGTGTAAAACAGGGAAGAGGCAAATTACATTCCTTTTTTTCAGTCCATGTTGCTGAATTTGCCTATGCTTGTGTGTGTGTGTCCACTGTACATACCTTGATCTTGCGTGGACCATCGCGCAGGGCTCGTCTCTTGCTGGGGGTGAGCATGGTGATGACCTTGTCCAGGCCTCTCTCCAGGGAACCAAACATCTTCCCTCCTCTCTTCTTTTGCCCGCTGTCTTCTGTACAGGCCATGTCCAGAGACCGAGACCTGGGGACCACCAACCAGTGCCTCAAATACTTGATCAAACTCCTCTACCCCAACTGCTCTCAGTTTAAAGACATTTGAAACAAAATCAGTAATTCTCCACTCTCATGCCCTTCAGCATTTGTTTAGGCATTTAACTCACTCTCTATGCCAGATCAACTTACAGTGAGTGAGCAGGTAGGACTTCAAGTAAGGCTGTGTGTTGGTCTCTCTAACCACTAGGTCACCCTACCACCTCTAGTATCCTTTGATGTGACCTCCCCCCACATTACTTCAGTCCACCTTCCACCCTGTCAATGTCAACCCCATCCTCCTGCTCACACACTCCCTTTTCTTCTCACTTAATTTCCCCCTCTTCTTACTCCCTTTACTTCTCCTCAGTCCCCCCTCCCTCCATACCTTCTTCCCACCATTTTTCAATCCCTCCATCCACCCTCCAGGCCACTTACCTTCGCTCAGGACTGAAGGCCAGTATGTCGATGTTTCCAAGCTCCTTGTTCTCCACTCCTCTCTTCCTGCTTTTCTCTTTAGAGGCACTGCCTCCACCTACGACACATATTTGGTTCACCAAGGCTGAATTCAGACATTACACACCACTGAGACAAACTCATGTTTGTTCATGTTTAATGTGAAAATGACCAGTATATGTATGGTCCTTGTCTCATATGCATGGAACTGGCTGGCTTTGACAATGGAGTCATGGACACAAAGACAAGTGGTCTCTCTCACACACACACACACACAGTCAGGGTTTAGTGGCAAGAGAACACATGTCACTACAGCCCACATGGGACAGCAAGCAGAGGAAAGAGACAGCTACACCTGTCACAGCACACGCCTAGGGACAGACACACAAACACATAGAGAGTCAATGGTGTGTGTGTGTGTGTGGATGAGGCTGTCAGGCAGCATGTCTGTACTGTAGATTAGAGAATAGGAGGCTGTAGAGAGAGCAGGACCAAGTTAGATTCCAAGGGTTTAACACTAACTAGGTCAGATGCACCATATTAGCCAGTTCATGGCTGGATTTATACTGGAAACTAACAACGGGGCTGGACGTGTGGTCAGAGAATTCACACTGACACATAATTAAGACTTTAATGATTCATATTCCCTTCACATTGGTGTCCTTCATTTATAGTTAAGTGAATACAATTAGCTTTGTGATAATAACATCACCTTTGAGCTGACAGTGATAAGTGCGTGTGTGTGTGTGTGTGTGTACTTCCGATGGCGTAATGACAGCTAAATCAGAAAACTATGAGTGGCTAAAACAGGCCCAATAAATGAGTTTATTACCAGAAGACAATTTACTTGCAAATGTGTGGCATGTGGATGTGGCACTTATGATTATGAGAGCTGCATGAGAGAGGAAGGGCGTGAGAGAGAGAGATGAGGAGGGGCAGTTGGCTGATGCACATAATGAAATGTGTGTGTGTATATGAGTGTACTTCAAGCAATTGTTTGGAATAAATAACACTCAAATACAAGACATGGTCACATATGATGAACTATTCAAACTTACTGTTTTCTATACTTCCTCTGCTATTAGTCGAGCAAGAGTATTCTTACCTTTTGGTGTGACTGCATTGGTTTTGGTGCCATTAATGTTAGCATTATGTGTGGGGGTGGTCAACACATTCTTGTTGGGGCGTGCATTCTTCTTATTGGTTGCAGGAGTTCGAGGAGGAGGCAACACAAATATTTCAACATCTTTCTCAGGCACCGCAATATTCTCCTTGTTCTCACTGGTCTGTTCCCGGTCTCTGTCCCGCCTCTCCTGGCGGCGGTGTGGTGTCATTTGTTCCCTCTCTGAGGTTGGGCTGTGACCCCGCCTTTTCTCCACTGATGGAGGTGCCAGTCTCTTTAGGAAGACAGAGATGGGGTGAAGATGAGAGATGGGGGTCTTGTACACACACACACGTCTTGTTATACATTCCACTTGGTCACATTCATTCTCAAGCCCCCTCACTGCTACATACCTAACCTTAACCCAACTAATTCTTACTCTGAATCTTATTCTAAATCTACTCCTGTAACAACATGGAAGACATCAAAAGCATAGATCTCCCACAAATTCCACAGACCGTGTCTTTGTTGTTGATGGGGTTTGCAGCTCCGTCTGGCTGACCTCTGACACCTTGGGGCGTACGTTGTGCGAGTGAAACCCAGGGGCAGTCGTCGTCATAGTCTGAGCAAAACTCCATGGAACCCAGGACCATGGCGTCCTCATCTTCACTGAAGTGAAGGTCTTGCTTAGGCTAGAGAGCAATAGAAAGGATTGAAATAGGGACAGAAGAACATAATTTGAGGACACTGTCAAAGATAGAAAGTTCCTCAACATGTAGGTTCACCCACTTCATAGCAGCAAAGGCCACTGAACCAAAGTTACAGCAGGAGGGTATAAATAACCATGGCATACAAGGAATGGGCTACAGACATACAGAGTGAGTCAGAAACATACACATCCAGACACATCCAGCTGTATAGACAATGAGTAACCCAAACAGAGAGCAGAGCATTGTGGGAATTGTGGTCCCCTGTCTAACCTGTAGTCCTTGGTGCAGTGGGGAGAAGGAGGAGGCGTCGCAGACCGGCAGTTCAGGGCGCAGGCGGACCGGTTTGCCTCTCTGCTTCTTAGACAGCAGCAGCAGGTAGGTGGCTGTGGTCTGGTCATATCGCCACTGTGGAAGTTAAGTATTAGATTACATACCAAATAAAAACTATTCAAAATATTAGATTCATGCATAAGAGGCATAAAACAGGAGGAGTGGGACCAGCACAAAGATTTAGACATGCAGACGTTGCAATGCCACTACAAACAGCACAAAAACCAACGTGAACAAGTTGGAAAACAACCATACCATGAAGAGGAGTTACCATACAGCATAAAGAAAGGGGCAAGATCAATCAATGCTAAAATTCAAATGCACACACACACAGACACACACAGACACACACACACACAGACACACACACCTCCTTGACCAGCTGGGCGGTGCTCTCTCTGGAGCGCTTCATGCTGACAGCCATCTCGGTGATACAGTCCTCATCTATATGACCGAGCTACAAAAAAGATAGACAACTTACACAAAGTTCAAGATAGACAATACTTTTCTTAATTTGTATGTGTGTGCAATAGGAGTATGATTCTCAGAAAGGAATGAATATACACATTAAGGCTTATGAAATTGTTTCAGGGAACTTACTCATGCGGTGACTGGAGCAAATTAAGGAAACCACACAAAGTGGATTCAGTCTCCACAGTCCAAATTTCCATTTTGAAATTATGGCAGACATGAAGTAATGTAAAAATAGGTGGTGTATCGCTTTAACAAGATTAACAGATGGGAGGATTCTTGTGGTCGTGCACATCAGAGTTTCCCATACCAATGAATAGGTGCGGTGGATCACCCTGCCTTAACCCACCAAAAAGAATTTCATTAGTCTGGGTTTCAGTGGAGAGTTTTAGTTTCACATGATGTAAATTCGATATTTCAGAGGCTTTTCCACCCTGATAAGAAGAACTGAGTGGTGTATGTGGTGTGTGTGTATACCGGCTGCTTGCTATGCCACTCCACGGGGCTGCTGTAGCCTTCCATCGCCCAGGGATGGTCCAGCAGCTGTCTAACAGTAAGACGCCGCTTGGGCTCCACCTAGAGGATACACATGGAAACTACAACTCAATATGGCGAGCGCCACAAACCCAACAAACAATATTTAGAAATATTTACGTGAATGATTGAATATGTACCTGCATCATCTGGTTGAGGAGGAGGATGCTACCTGGAGAAAGCCAGCGGGGGTTGTCGTATTTACCTCTCTGAAAAGATGACACACACACACACACACACACACACAAGTGGTTATGCTCCCATTAGGGTGTGTTTGACTGTAAGAGCACACTGTAAGAAACAGACACAAGACAATTAGGAGGCACTTAGAAACATCATGAAATAAATTATGAATACATACTACATTTAATAAAAAACAAAAACAAAACATATTTCATGACATTTTTAGGGTTCTGATTTTGTTTTAAGTGATTTGGAAAAACTAGTTTATTCGGCTTCCAGAGACTGAATACATTTCTGACTATTAAAATGCACAACACCACTCTCACCGTAATCTTTCTGTAGAGGACCATGCAGTTGTCATCATCGAACGGCAGGTATCCACAGAGCAGAGCAAACAGCAGCACTCCCATACTCCACACATCAGCCTGGAGGTTACGCAACACAGGGCGTTAACAACTCAGTCATATTTCATTTGATGCTTGCTCATATTTTAAGTCTTGGTGAGTATTTCACAGCTTTTTATTACATGTGCTTTGAGTCATTGCATTGCGCAGATAGACACACACACCAGGGATGTGATCAGGACACACACAAAAACAATTAGAGGACAGGTAGGGAATAATGTATCTTAGTAAAAACAAACAAATGGGAGTTGTGTGTATTTAGAAAGAAAAATGCTGAAATCACATTCCTGGTAGATTTGAAAATTGTAAATACTGTACAGCTTTAACTGTGCAGTGTGCATTTAGCTGTGCACCTACGGATCTCTCTCACCTCTGACCCGATGTATGCTTTTCCCTGGATGAGTTCAGGAGCAGCGTAGGCAGGGCTCCCGCAACATGTCATCAGCTCATAACCCAGTCCTCCCTAGGAGAGGTGTGACCACATGATAAACAGACCATACAAAACACATGTACATGCTTGAACGTGAGTGAACCCTACAGGGGTTGGTCATTATTTTATATATTATAGAGGCATAACCTTATAAAATCCTTTCTTGTGGCTGTTGGTGATATTTTAGAAGGAGGTCCACTTCTAGGCAGTCTCTGCCGTGTTAAATTCTCTTCATGTGCATATTATTTGTCTCACTGATGGAGCCCAAATCTTTTTGACTTCATAACCTTTCCCAGACTGATGCTTACTCACCACTCTCTTCCTAAGATCCTCTGAGGTCTCCTTAGATCTCAGCATGGTGTTTCACCTGCATGGCAACACCAAACTGACCAGGTTTCTTACCTGTATTTATGGGAGTGCCACACAACCTGATTCTACTTACCTACTTGATGTAACTAATACAAGAGGTGGCTCACTTATTTTTGCACCTGTACTAATTCCCATTTAACTATTTTCATCTTACAACATACACAATTTCCTCTAAAAAACATGAAATTGGTAAATATAGATCCTTTATTTCAGTTAAGAAAAAGGCAAATTTTGATTAAATATCAAAATTTCTATAATTGCACAAAGGGTTCAGAAACTTTCAATCATGACTGTATGTACATGCTCAACTGCAAGTATCAGCCATTGCCTCTTTTCCTCTATGCTCACAGACATCAGTTTTGCAGGAAATGGAGAAACAAAAGTGACTGGGCAAATAATAAAAACCAGCAAATAATGGGAGAGGCAAGGGAAAGGGACGTGATTTTAAATAGAAATGAATATGAGTGAACTGAAATCTTGCAGAAAAAAATATGATTTGTGTCACTGGGGAATGTAGACACATTACTTTGGTTAACAGCTTCCATACCTAACAACTGCCAGTGACACAATAATACACAGGACACAATAATACACAGATATTAAGACACAGTGTGGTGTTGTACCTTTGGTTTGGCACACAAGCCAAAGTCTATGAGCTTCAAGTTGTGGTTCTCGTCTATCAACAGGTTTTCCTAAAGGCCAGAGAGACAAACATCAGAGGACACATTGGCCTCAAAGGTAAATGGGGGTACACACAGGCAGACACACATAGACACAACCTTGTAATGTATTCTGTCTCTCAGTCTCTTTCTCTCTCACACACAAGTGGTGGTTGTTTTTACCGGTTTGAGATCCCTGTGTGCGTAACCCTGGCTGTGGACGTAGGCCAGCGCAGAGACAATCTGCCTGAAAAACACCCTGGTCTCCTCCTCTGACAAACGATCCTTCGCTATGATGTAGTCAAACAACTCCCCACCTGGACAGTACTGAGAGAGGAGGAAGGGAAGAAAGGAGGTAGAGAGAGAGAGAAGCAAAATGAACATGACATTACCATACTCTAACAGGCCTAGTGTGTATGTGTGTTTGTTTACCTCTAGCACCATGTAGATCTTCGTGGAGGTCTCTATGACCTGGTAGAGACGACAGACGTGCTGATGGCTCAGGTTCTTCATGGCCTCTATCTCCACCTTCACACGAGGCAGGTCATCCTGGGACAGGGATAGAGAGATGAAGATGAAGAGACAGAGAAAGTTATCTGTGATGGCTGTTGTTGCACACGTATATGCTTTTGGGATGCATTTTGGTTCCTTGAGAGCCCATCAAGACTTAAATAAAAAGATACGCAATAGCCACAGTTTGAATAGGGGGGAGGACTTCTTGGCAACTCACCCCGAGATCTTTCTTGTCCATGATTTTGATGGCGACCTTCTCTCCCGTCAGGATATGTCGCCCTAGCTTGACTTTAGCAAAGCCTCCTGGAAAGCACAGGAGGAGCAAGACGCATATCAGTGAAGAAATAGCACCCACACGCACTTTCACTCACTATCTTTGTGTCTTGAATGAGACGAGACACATTACCTGAGCCAATAGTCTCGTAGACCTCATAGTATTTGCGGAGCTCGTCGGCTCCACGGGGCTCTGTCCTTTCCACAGGCATCCTCTCTGATAAACCTCCCTGCAGAAGCAAAACTGCTTTCTTAGAGCAAAACAGCACACGCCTCGCTAAAGCACTCACCTAAATTGGAAAGCATCTATGTGTTCCACCCAAACTGTAATTCCTCATTCTCTAACATTATCTTGCTTACGTCAAGTAACGTTAATGCAAAAGTCTTAAGTCAGCCAAACAAGTTAGCCAGCAGCAACAGCCGTTAATACCACTAAGTAAAGTAAAATGATACGACTAACTGAGTGAGATACTTCTAGATATTGCAAACGTACCTTAAAATGTATTGGAATCAATGTTACTATGTGTTAAAAACCATATGGCCGTTAAAGCATAGACCTCCGGCAGAGATGTTTTGTTACAGAATTTTGAATTTCCCACTTCAACGTTGACTAGCATTTCCTGCTTCCGGTTTGTGCGTCGCGCTCCCTCTGTTGTTGAGTAGCGGTACTGCAGCAATATAATATCATATCATATCATATCATTATATTGTAGAGCCATATTATACATGGTTATTATTAATATTATTACATATGGTTAGAAAAACGTATTTGATAGGTAGTGGTTAACGTCCACAGTTACCATATTCTTTCCAATCATGGGTAGGTATGCAAGACCCAACGGATAAAAAGTATCCTGTCTGTTGGAATTTGAAAACTGTCCTCCTTGACCCTGTAGGTATGTGGCTGCAGTAACTGACCAGAGAAGTGTGTTTATGGTGTCAGAAGATATGTGTGTCTTCACCTGCACAAAGCCTCCAGTCTGTAATTAGGAAAAGGTGAGAGGTGAGAACAGATACCAGGCACTGTGTTTTAACAGACCCCTGTGTGCTTGTCAATCACCTGACCATGTAATCACTGTAAACAACGACTCTCACTGTCACAGTTGTTTTGGTGTGCTGTAAATGCCGTGATAACCTCTCTTATACTCCTCTCCCATTCGCTCTCTTAGCAGCAGAATCAACTACATAGGTAATTGACAACTGACTGCACCTCTCCCTCCCAATGACAGACAGACCATCTCAGTTTTAAAATGTTATGAAACAGACCGCCCTGATCATGCACTGAAATCCTAGAACTCATGCAGGATGAGACACCCAGTGAACATACTACATCCTTAGTGATTGATTGATCAGTGGTTCTCCTGCATTTCTCATGGTTGTTAGGGAAGGACCCGGTCGTTAGGGAAGTAACTGGTGGTTAGAGGATCTCCAGGTGTCATCGGGATGACAGAACCCCTCATTTGGTTTGTGGGGCAGCTGGCCAGGACGGGACACAGGGACATCAAACAACCCACAGCTGGAGGAAGGGAGAGGGGAAGGATGGGGAGAAGAGGGTGAGGAGAAAGGCAGAGAGGAAAATGGAAAATAAGAGGACTGGAGGGAGGGTAGAAAGAGAGGAGAAAAAGAGGAAAATGGAGAAGAGAGGAAAATGAAGAGGAAAAGAACAGAAATTTAGGGGACGTCTTTCAAGGTAGAACAATCTTTACTTTCCGTGCTATTTTAACTTTCCCTCAACTCCTGTCATGCTTGTGTTCATTCTCAATGTCTTACACTATTCTCTTCTTCTCTTCTCCTTCCCTTCTTTCTCTGCTTTTCCATCTGGTCAGTTATGTCACACACACACAAACACACAAATACGCACACACACTCGCATCAGTTACTGACATGAAAGAGAACTACTGGCTAAAGCATATTTTAAATAGTCACATATGATTGACTCTCAGAAGAGCAATGAAAAAATAGGAGACTCTTTTAGACCTTATTCTATAAGATTCAATCTGCCAGGGCTCTCTCTTTGATTCCCAAATCTACATGAGATCACAGTTTTACAACACATCACAACATACTTTCAATATATTGTAACATCATATGTAACATATTGTAAGCCAATGGGCATTCACCCTCTCTATACATTTACAAGATATAAATCAAGAAAAACAAAGTTTTTTAGATGGCTAAAAAGTAAGCAGAACTTACTTACAAGTTCTGGTACAGTCAATGCTTTTAACTGGCCACACAGACCTTCCAACACATGGCCAGCCTGTGTTAGTGCCAGTTAGTTTCATGTAATAGGTTCACTACTGAATGGAAGTAGTCTCACATACACAAAGTCTTTAGATGAATAACTACCTTGTAGCAGAGGGTGTCATTGGAGCAAAAGGTATAAAAAAAAATATTATGTTCACAAAACATTATAAACATGTTTGTGCTAAGGTTGGTGTACCATAAGTATGTGTGTGTGTGTGTGTGTGTGTGTGTGTGTGTGTGGGTGTGTGTGCATATGCTTGTACATGTCACTGCTTGAGTGGAGCTGTGTTTAGGAGCAACTGTGCCACTTCCACAAAGTCTCACAGATTCACAGTATGTATGCAGACATGGCAGCTATTAAGCTGTCATGCAAACAAACGTTCCTACAACGCCTGTATTGGACAGAATTCCCAGTATTCCCAAACAGACTTCCAGAGCCTACCAGAATGCCTGTGTTACTGTGACTCACTGGGATTCACTGCAGGGGACCGGCGTCTTAGATTTGGCTGTGTGCCAGAGAGAGAGAGAGAGAGAGAGAGAGAGAGAGAGAGAGAGAGAGAGAGAGAGAGAGAGAGAGAGAGAGAGAGAGAGAGAGAGAGAGAGAGAGAGAGAGACATACACACAGAGAGAGAGAGAGAGAGAGACAGACAGACAGACAG
>OOFE01011571.1:18571-32437 GCA_900323365.1 Monocentris japonica
CTTCCAGGTGTGTGTGTGTGTGTGTGTGTGTGTGTGTGTGTGTGTGTGTGTGTGTGTGTGTGTGTGTGTGTGCGCGTAACAGTGTTCTGCAGAGTGTGGGAATGGTACGCAGACCCGGAGTGTGGCTTGTCTTCTCCATGACAATGGTCGCATGGAGGTTGTGGACCAATTAAAATGTTCCCACCTGCCTCAGCCAATCAGCTCCCAGCCATGCCAGCTGAAGCTTTGTGGTGTGCAGTGGTACGTCACAGACTGGAGCGCAGTAAGTGTCCTAACGTCTGTCTGACCCTTAAATAAACCTCAGTCATTAACATCAAACGCATTAAATGACTATTCACATGAGCATTTTACACATCATGACTGTAATGGACTAGTGGCATAAAGACAATGGCCTCCTGCAAACCGGTCTAGTATTGTAGTGGAAGTTTTTAACGGGTGTGTTGCATTGTGGGATGAGCTGTGAGGACTAAGTGGCATCAAAAGAATACAGCCTTCTTTATACTATCTGTCCTCAGACCACATGTAAATGCTATTAGTGACACATTTGTGACCCAAGTGAACCCTCTGAAGACAACCATCTCTGCCCCTTCAGTGTTCACGCTCCTGCAACGGTGGCTACCGCGTGCGTGAGGTGCGTTGCCTTGCCAACATCACCCCAAGTGACCATTGTGACCCCAGTTTGACCCCAGAGAGTCGAGAGGAATGCAACACTCAGCCCTGCGTGGCCGAGATAGGTAAGTCCACCAAGACACCTGACCAGTCTACTGTTGGCTTCAAGCAGTGTAGAGTAGTTCAAAGAATTAAATCCCCTTTTTGCTTTCCCTGATACTCTCCATTTACTTACCTTGCTCTTCTTGCCCCCTCCAGACCCATCATGCAGGGACCAGTACCATAACTGTATTATGGTGGTGCAAGCCCGGCTCTGTGTTTACCCATACTACAGAACTGCCTGCTGTGCCTCCTGCTCCAGTGCCCCAAAAACGTACTCACTCAACACATTCCTTAAGAACCACATACGCAGGTGATGCTGCTGCAGCAAGGAACGACCCATAGTCTGAGAAACCCAGTAGTGTGGATGAACAGAAACAACACTTTGTTCTGGGTTTGCAATGTGTTGACCCATGGTCCCTGATCTGGCCTTTCTTCAATATTCAGTCACTCAGTTTTGCGAGAAGTTAACCGATCAGCTAGATCGGCTCCTTTCGTCTGACGTTTTGTGAACAAGAGCCCTAGACACACCACAGCCTAAATGACTACTGTTTAAGTGAGATGTAATTTCATCTGACAAACTGGACGAATGGGCTGAGAGATCATTTCATTTCATTCTCATGCCAGCACACACACTTTTGAATTAATTCTACCAATTATATATATAAATAAAAGTCTAGTGATATTTTTCATCCTCAGTGGAAATCATTTCTTGATCAGGACTGCTGACATTTGGTGATGTACTTCAATATTTATTCCAAATAAAGGCTTATAGCTTCTGGGGCTCAGTTGATTTTGTACTTCTCTGTTTAAAAGGAAACTCAGAGGCATTTAAAACAATATTTCAGTGTGGTGAAATGTTGACTTTTTTTTTTTTTTTTTAAACCCTTCTTATGAATTCATGAACAAGGTACAGCACTACAGATAGCCTGGGTAGACAAAATATATGGCTGTGTAAGAACTGAAAATTGTAATACCTTTTTAGCAGTGACCTAAATGGTTAATGGCAAATTCATCCCCACAAAAAACACAATGTGCACTGCTAGTGAATCAGGGTGATTTACAGCTGTGCCCGTTTCAACTGGCAGGAACCTGATGTTACTCCCACTCTGCCTTGTAATGTGATGAAAAAGTTCAAATTGTTGATGAGGCACCTAAACGGGGATTCAAAATCACCATAAAATTACACAATTACTGGAATCTCCAGCCAACTACACGAGCCAGTAGCAAATGCAGGCTGCCAAATTACTAAAATTTCAGAATTCCAGTTGATCTGTGCATCCATCAATCCAAGAACAGACCACAGCAGTTTCCTATTCATTCAATATAGTAATACCATTGCTTTAATGGGACAGCCAGGCTGACAGCATGTAAAAGGCCATTATTCAATCACGAGAACTTAAAAGCACAAAAAGAAACATTAAAAGAACACCAATGACAAATGCACATAGCATTCTTTGCTTTTTGTAAAACTTAAAAAGTAGCATGGGGACCAAGACTCTTTTACACACACTCTCCCATTCTCTAGCTATACACAATCTTCTCGAGGTGCTGAAGAGTCTTTCCGTGTCCATGGATGCAAGGCTGCATTGGTAAGTCCATGCTAGTAGGCTGTTGAGGATGTGTGTGGTAGGAAGGAACAGTCTGTAGGGCGAGCCTGGGCCTTTGGCATTGAGGGATGCAGGGTCCACATTCACCATCATCCATATCTGTCTTGACTAGACCACTCCAGACACCATTACCCCGAAAACATTCAAGGCTCTCTTTCCATGCAAACACATCGTTTTTAAATCATTCACTCTGAAACTTCTATATTTTCTACTCAGACACCAAGCTGGGATTTTGTGAACAGAGATGTGTGAACCTTTTGATAGCTGTTTTCGCTTTGTCCTTGGCATTGGGTTCCAGAGAGCAAGACTAGTTATTGTTACAGAAGAGTTTTGCAATAGGCTCTCAAAAAAACATAATCATTACCTTTTTCCATTGTCCTGGAATTGAACAATCACTTTTTATACAAGTCAGTTCTGAAAATACAATGGCAAGTAACATTTCCCATCAAATTTCATAGTGAACAACAAAAAATATATTTCCTCATCTGATTTGTTCAGCTTATCAAATGAAATAACTGGTTGGTTTTCTTTTAAGCATCGTACCAACATTCACTGATTTCAATATTGTTGAAGTTTTACAAAGACATAAATATAGTAGGATATACAATACAGTAAAAAATACAAAATAAAGTTGATATAGTTTCTTAAAATGATAAATCACCAGAGGCAAACCCAGAAAACGGATCTTTGACACTAGGCAAAAACACTAGTTAAATTACCCCCTGAGGTCAAATGATAAAAGGATAGCCATGTCTCATACCTTAGTCCCCAGATAGTTCACTACTTTCAAATCCTTCAAAGGTAGTGCACTACATACAGGCCTACAGGCAAAATATGGCATGAGACGCAGTCAATGTGTATTATGCGAGTGCGCTAGTTTGGGTGTAATTACTATATTATCTGGACTGCAAGGAAAATTTGAAGGCACAAATATCTGAGGCAGCATATGCCTCAAGAATCAAACAACGCAACAAGTTGTGGTGTCAAAGGAGTAAAATTAAAAAAGGAAAATAAAAAGAAGGGAACGGAAAACAGTTTCAGGTAAGGTTTAGGTCTGAGTAGAACGAGGCAGTGAATCAAGTTAAGGCCAATTTACACAAGATGGTCCAATCAGAACGCTCCAACAGTTAAGCTGATGTTAGACCTGACCAATCACACAGGTTTGCTATACGATATCATAACTATTCTCTATTTTTCCATAGTCTGGCCCACTAAACAGATATTTCTTCTCAAGGTTAAGTCAATTATATTAAACAAGGCTTTTTGTTCTTCTTTCAGAGGTTGTTATTATGCACAATAATGTATAAATGTATGTTACAAGAATAAACATGGGCTTCAGTCTATAATATCTCAGTAAGGAGTACATCCAAGCATTCAGGGTGAGGGCTTTGGCTTTGAAAGGTTAGTCTACATATGCACAAATATGAAACACACATAGAAAACGCACCATAGAGAAAAAAAAAAAAAAGCACAAGTGCATGGAAAATAAAAGAAAACTAGAAATGGACAAATTGGCTCACATGCTGAACTAATGTCACTCATGACCATTTGCTCACAGACGACCATTTCCTCACAAAAACGTTTTCAAGTTTCACCTTTTCACACCCCTCACCCATGCGATATGTGTGTACTTGACCAATCACAGAGTGTTTTGTTCAGGGTAGAGAAAAGGAACAAGAAATACAAAGAGAGGAACAAAGATTAGGGGTTGAGGGGTTTCAAGGGATAAAGTTCAAGTTTGTCATTCCTCATGTGCAAGTCAATATAAAAATGCTACAACTCGTACAACACTCTTGTCAACAAGACAGATTCAGGGCAGGCCAAGTCCCCTGTAGAGTTTGCTAAATAAAAAAAAGGGGCTTGGAAATTGGCAGGACAGCTTGCTCAATCAATCAATAAATCAATCAATCAGTGATGTGATGCACAATCTCCACTCCCTATATTCTTTTTTTCTCTCACTCGCAAACCTCTCTGTCCATCCATCCATCCAGTCAAGTGAAGGACGAGAACCTATGGAAGTCTGCATCACTATATCAATGGCCAACACAAGATCGCCATCCTTTGTCCCTCCCCTTACTCCGGAGGTCCTCTCTCTCCTCCACTGTGCAAGCAGTTATCCACTCTTACGTTTCTATAACTTCCACTTTGGTTGGCTATCCCATCCATCTCTTCATGCTCCACCCCTCTCTCACTCACTGTCAGTCTCTAGGTCTGAGTCAGACCACTGCACTGGGCTCAGTTTCCCATGGCGCTGGGCGTACTCAATGACTGCCGTGTAGCAGAAATAGTACTGGTCCCAGGTCTGGATGCTGAAAGCCCTCTGCGTACGCATCCGCCGCACTGTCTGACGCACGTCCACTGTGCCAATGTCCTCCAGCCGGGAGAGGCAGATGTCCAGTGTACAGAACGTACCTATCAAAGGAGGGGTGAGGAGGGGATGGATGGAGAAAGAGAGCAGGGCTTTCAATCCAAATCCTCCACACCACTCAGTCTAGTTCATTTTAATCCAAATTGGTAGATTACAATAAATAATCAACGACTGGCATATAACAATACACAGACATAATATCTAAAGGAAAACATAAAATGGATTGATAAACTCAGTGGCCACTTTATTAGGTACACCTAGCTCGACCTGAGCAAGACCCCCCATCACCAGCCTGTACTGTATTGTTGACACCAGGCAGGATGGATCAATGGATTCAGCACAACACGACAGAAACCGTGATTTGCGGCCCAGGCACTCTTCAATCATCCAGGTTTGGTGATCACATGCCCATTGTACCCTCATCTTCTATTTCTTAGCTGACAGGAGCGGAACTTGGCATGGTCTTCTGCTGCTGTAAATTCAACAGGTTGTGTGTCCTGAGATGACCTTCTGCACATCACTGCCATACTAAGCTGCTATTTGAATACTTGAGGTCCCCCTGTTAGCTTGAGTGAGTCTTGCCATTCTCCCCTGACCTCTCTCTCTCTCTCATCAACAAGGTGTTTCGCTTACAGGACTGCTTCTGACAGATCAGTTTCATGTATCGCACCATTCTTGGTAAACTCTAGACAATGTAGTGTGTGAAAATCCAAGGAAGTTGAACGTATCTGGCGCCATACCTCATTCAAAGTGGCTTAAATCACAAGTCTTGCCCATCCTAATGTTTAACTGCAATAACTGAACCTCCTGACCCTGTCTACATGCTTTTTATATATCTACCATATATAAGTCAGTTAAAAGTGAGGAGGAGTAAACTGTTGTGTAAACAGGGAAGTGTATCTAATAAAGTGGTCACTGAGTGTCAAAGTACGTGTGCGCGCGTGCACACATGCATTTACCTGTGCGGCCGATGCCGGCACTGCAATGTACTACCACAGGGGGGCCCGCTGGAGGCCCCGTCCAATTGGGGCCCAGGCTCCGGACTGCTGCTTCCTGCTTCTGAAGCACATGCTCACGGAAATCCAACATGGCTGATGCACACTTGGGCACACCAAAGTCTGGCCAGCTGACATAGAGGTAGTGGCACACCTCCCGCCTCTCGCCAGTCTGAGGCAAGGTTGTGGGGGAATAGAAAAGCAAAATAAATAAATAAGGGACTGATTCAAGTACAAAAGTTCAACTAATTTGCAATTTTGCCCAATACCCGCAATATTTCCGCACAAAACGGTCAAATTGGCACAGTGCTTTAAATTTAACACTATACACGTTTGGGAGTTATCTTTTATTTGCACTTTGATATGGTTATGCAAGAGGACAATGCTGGAGGGGACAATCGGGAAAACCAGGATGAATCTCGGTGGGTCTGTGGGCCGGTTGGATGGGCCACGCTGAGCTGTGCTAATTTTATAAATTGTTCAAGTTGATTTGCTGTACGAACAGGCCGGCCACTGGTGACAAATACGATGTGTGTTCTCCAAAGTCTTTGGGGGTGGGGCGGGGCTTGAAATTTTCATCCATTCATGCAGTTTTACCACAAGAAAACTAAACTGAAACACTTTCAAAGCCACTTTTACAAAAACAAACTTTTTTGCTTCTCAAATTCACATACCAAATTCAAGGATTTTCAGTACATGGCAGTGCCTCACCTGTGTGTTGTAGAGCTCAAGATTGGAGAGTTTGAAGTCCTGGAAAACCTGGATGTGCGTGTTCCTGACCAAGAAGTATCCATGCTGCTCAGTCCTGCCCTCCTCAAGGGGCCAGTACTGACCACACTTCACACGGCCGCGCTCCACCACCCTGAGACACACACAAACACATTTATCACAGTACCATGCATGTGACATTATTCTACTCACCACTTGTGTGAACATACAATTGTGGCAAACTGGGGTGGGGGTGGAGGGGGTTGAGTTGTGGACTGGATGCAGGAGAGAATCAAGTATTCAAGGTTCTCCTTGCATCCGGTACCGGCTTCAGCCAATTAAGCCAAGAAACGTGCGTTTGTCTTCCAGTCAAGGAAGGAAAGAAGCAGAGATGGGAGTGGGCCACAGGCATGCCGACCTGTCCTAAAGGATGTAGCTGGGGAGCTGGCCAGTCAGATTGGAGCTGGAAAGCTAACCTGGGAAGAAGACAGTGAGGGAGTCTCACCTGGTGGTCATGACTATGATCAGTACCATCTGTTCCCACATCATGCGCCAGAAGTCCCCAAAGGTCTTTGGCAAAGGACCTGAGAGGGGGAAAGGGCAGCTCTTAGTAAAAAAAGATTGCAAACCACTGCACCGGACTGTTTTGACATCATTACCTGATGTCTGCTTTGATAATAGCTGCCTGCTATGGGAAAGGTGGGAGTAGCAAATAACAATGGGCTGCTCACCCTGAGTAGCGATGTAGGCATTGCTCCTCTTGTACCCGTCCATGAAACTGGCATTAATGTAATCTGATGTCTGTAGAACACACAGCACAGGAGAGGTGAGACGGACTGCTTGGTGTCAGTATCTACTGCCCCCCCAAGGAGTTTTTGGTTCATTACTACTAGAGGAGGGCAACTACATGGATTGTCCATGTCAATATCACTTCTATTTTCCTTACATGACATTGATTTCAAGCAAGGCTCCCAGTTGCTTACTTGCTATAAATGGTTAATAAATAGGGGCAATAAATTCTTGTCCTGGAATTACATACAAATATTAGATATTTAAGAATCTGCACTTCATAAAGATTCAACCCATCTTCCGTTTCTTCAGGTGCTGAGATGCATTTGGTTGCCAGTTAGCCCTTTTTTCAACCGAAATCCATGCCAGCTTTTTCTTTTGTCTATGTTAACCTTGGACACAAAAGTCGCTGCTATTTATGTTATATTACAAAGTATTCCACTTCCTATCTATCATAAACATGGGGGCAGGTAAGGACATGGGGCAGAAACAACCCAATTGTTTCTCAGTCTTGACATTCCAAAATAATTGATGAAGCAACATCAATTTCACACATTTATATCCAAACCCTCAGCCAATCATATCATTGCCAACCACTCATTACTACATGATACACACAATATTCTGAAACAAAGTACAAAATAATTTTCATCAAACAACACAAACTCTTGATATTAAAACACTGTACAGACAGAGGCCTAATCTACACATAACTGAAGTTGGCAGCACTGTTACACACTTCAGCTGCGAACATTTATCATGTGTGCGCGAAATGGATCCAGGGCTCAGTGAAACATGACAGACTACAGTTTGATGAGTTCATTACTACCTCATCCTCCTCATCACAGAGCTGGCAGAGGAGCACTCGTGATTGGTCCAGACAGAGGACATCGCTGTACCTGTTCTTTATCTGATTGGACAGTTTCCTGTAAAGGCAGAGATGAATACAGTTTGATGTAACATGACAGATTCATTTTAGGCTGATGTGTTTATCTGTCATTTTCCTTTACTTAGGTTATCAAACTGAAAAGAGAAAGGAAAGAGATGGAAGCAGACACAAAAAAGTAGGAGGCAGGTAGGTGGACAGAATATTCAGCACTGGGATATGTTGCTCGTTATCTCTTACTTGGAGTAGTCGAAAGTGCCTGCTGGCGGCTCCTTGCGGATCTCCTCGTACTCCTGGTATATCCCCTTCTTCTTCTTCCTTTTCACATGCTCCACCAGCTCCTGCACTGTCATTCCTCCCCGCTCTGGCATGTGCACAGACACCTCCATGCAGCAGTCCTCATCCTCAGGACCCCATGATGAGGACAGGGGCGGGGGCTGGTGTGGGGGGCGTGGCAAAGACTTTTGTGGCAATGGGGGTATCCCTTCCTCTTCTTCATATTCCTCGTTCTCTACATCCTCATTCTGAGATCTGTGTGCAGAGTCTGTTGGCTTGCCAACCAGCGTATCCCCATCACCTTTCTGGTGTAGAGGGGTGTCAGGGGGGGTGGCTGACTGGGGAGGGGGCTGGCGACCACGGCCATTCATGTTAGCATTGGGACTAGTGCCACTAACGGCCATGTTAGCCCCACTCACCGCTGAGCCGTTCCAGTGTTGGTGGTTCCCCTGTGACCTGTTAGAAGAGTGTGGGCTCTGTTGGTACTGGCCTTGGCCTTGAGTCCTGCCCTCCAGCCCAGTGCAATGGTTGTGCAGGTTAGCGTTGCTATCATCGTAGCAGTTGGAGTTGGCCATGGCTAGCTCAGGACCTAAATGTGTATTTATACGGGTGTGGGATAGTGTAGCGCCCGCGCTAGTGTTGCTGCACTCCAAACTGTAGGAGCGCAGCAGGCTTCCCACGCAGTCATGTGTGTCGTGCACTTGTGTATCACCCGGGGCTGGGTTTGTGTTTATGTTAACACAGGACTGGATCCAGGCCACGTGGCTATACTGGGATGTCCCACCCAGGTGCTCAGGGAGGGAGGAGACTGGGATGTGATTGGCCAACTCATGGGCTTTCACTGTGCACACCTGGCAAATGGCAACAAGAGAAGACACATTTAACTCACACCATATATGTAACACATCAAAGATGAAAACACACAAAAACTTAATTTAAGACAACACATAAAAGTGGAAACAATTATTCATGTGTAAATGTCATTCATAGATGAACAGGATCATACATACCCTTTCTCTCAGCTTCTCACGGACAAAGAGGCGGAGAACAGCGAAAGGAGCTCGAAACCAAAGAGGCGATGACACAATGAAGACACATTTTAGACGAGCTGGAAACGCCCCCTGGGAAATACAAATACACATACATCACTGGGCCAAAAGCATGAAAAACAGTCTTCACTTTAAATGACAGATAATTCTGACACCAAAGTCACAACAAAGTGGTAAACTCCAGGGAAAAAGAAAGATACAAAAACAAGAGGCGTGTTCTCATTTTTACCTTGAGCAAGTTGAGGATCTTGACACAAAGCTCATAGTCAAAGTTTCCATAGCTGGAGTTGGTCATGTCATAGATAAATATGAGGCCGTCTCTCTGAGTTTGCACACTGGGGAGATATACAGAACAAGACAATTAATCAAGGGAGGAGGGGTGTAAGACAAGAATACCCAAGGTTCCTCAACAATTTTTCATCCTCATAAGAAAATAATCTCAAAAATTTCATTTTTGGAACCAACAGAATTTGGCCCACAATCCATCTGGGGTTCTGACACACAGTTCAGAAGAGTTGAAAAAACGTGGGTCGAACATAAAAAAAAAAAGGAAGGGAGGGATGAGTGCACAACAAATAGGAAAAGGATAGACAGGAGAGAAAAAGGATGGGTGTGCAGAAAAAGATGCATCACCTCTCAATGGCTTTGTCCAGCTGATAGATAATGGCTTGTAGCACGGCCTTATGAGTAGTGACGTCTGGCCGATGGAGACGAGCAGTGAAGAGTGCTAGAGCTGCTCCCTTTGCATCACGGCCAGGCTGGAAAGCACACAAGATTAGACCATTATATACACATCAAGGCAAATTCCTTGTACTTCCGTGCTATGAGATTGGTGAATTAAGGCAGTTCTGATTTCTGATTAAAAACATACACAACAAATTTGCAGACCATCCACATGCAGAAGTCAAGAAAACACTCCAAAACTCTCACTCCATTCATCATGCCTCTTGACTGACAGTCACATTCACTAAGAGCCACACAAACACACACACACGCGCACGTAGACACACAGACACATGCACACCACTCTTCAATTAATTGCTTGTGTTTTGTTTATGTGTCTATTGAGACAATGTGAAAAAGGACAAATTCCAATTAACTTGTGTAACATGGGTCATAAAATTCAAGTACAATCCTAAATTTTATTTGACGACTCACCAGGACTGTGAATTTGCCACTCAACAGCTCAGAGCGTAGGGGCTCCTCGTCAGGGTTGATGTTGAAGATGCCCTCTTTGATTCTTGTGTTCTGATTTTATACATGATGGCAGAGACAGGAGGGAAGGAGAAAGTGATTAGCCTACAAACTAGCCTTCGTTATAGTCTTGGCATTCAGTGCCCTCCAAAATTGCCACCCTTAGTAAAGATGAATCAACAAAGCAGTAAAAAATAAAATCCACAATCCATTTGAATAGTTTACCTCTAATATGAATTTGATATTGCACCAAACAGCTGCAAGGCCAAGTGAAGTCCCTGAAGTTTCTTGCCTATTATAAAATTGATTGGTCCTCAGTTCTGAAATAGTTGGGTCACATTCCAAACCGTTGTAAAATACCCGATAGACCCATAATTGTGATCTACTAACAGTTAACATAACTATTAATGTGCTAAGCAAACACCACCACTTATACCAGTATCAAGACTATATTTCTCGGCGGAAGAATACTTTTCATTATTTATCATTTTTTAACCAGTAATATTGACAGATTTTTTTTGAACATTTGTGTTCTTCTATGGTGTGTTACTGCCATTTTATTAAATAAAGGACTTGCTCAGCTTCCAGTTGGGCCTCTAAAATCACTGTCAAGCACAGCCTCTCATGGCTTATTGCTAAAGTAAAATTCTAACAAATACTTCAAGTGCGTACGATTATACTCAAGAGAATTATTGCATATTCCTGTCAAATACTCTCTCGGGTCTCGGGTACTGTTTACTTTTGAAAGTGCCTGAATGAGTTCAGGTATAGATCAGGTCTTGCCATGGTTTACTTATCGATATAATGTAGACTTAAATAATGCAGTTAACTAAATAATCATGTTGCATTGAATCTTGGGAGAGTAAATTAGCCTAAATCCGTAAGTGCACAACCACCACGCATCAAGAAAGAGCTTATTTTAAGATAAGCCATCTCCTTGCTATGTCTCTACCAGCCTCTTGGAGAGAAATTGCAAGACACAATCTCACTGTAAAGTATTCATCAGTATCTTTATAGACAGAGAAGGCAAATTGATTTTTTTTTTCTGCATCGTTTTCCCTCAAAGGCTTAAAACACTACACATGTAAGTAAGTATAGAAGCAATCAAACAACGGTTTAAAGCAACAATGGAGTGTCAGGAAACATGGGAAACGGAAAGATGGGATGAACATGCAACACTGGCATGAGCTGGATTCACCATCACAACATAGTGAGAATATGTATGCACTTAAGTCCTCTGAATGCAAAAACATCAGGAGTATATAATATTTTTCAAATTCTGAGCGCAGAATATAAGTTAGTCCATTAGTCCATTAGTCTTCAGCGCTGCAAGATAACTACAATAACTTTCCTTGTGCTTTAATTTGTTTGCTTACTGTATTGCATAATTTTGTTCTGTGATTGTTGATTATTTAAGTCCAGGTAAGCTCATTCTCTGTGAAGTCCTTTGAAACATGCTTTGTGATGAAGGGCTGTATAAATAAACTTGATTAACAGTAAGAGCACTGACAGTGATAGAATTTGCGAAAAAAAATTGGGCGTGGGAGGAAGACTGTATGCTATTTGGTCAAAAAAAACAACAAAGTATACCCCTGAAGCATTGTCGCCATAATGGAAAGAAAAAGTACATAGTTGGCTCAGAGTGCTGTTACCAATTAACAGATCTGCAATACTGCAATACCGTACCTTGTATGCCTGGAAGAGGTCGATGGCTCTGGATACGTCAAACTTGCGGGCCATAAGGAACTTGACAGCTGTAGGCTGGGAGACAAGACCAGCACTGTGGGGCTGCTCCCTGCTACGCACCTCACTCAGGAACTCCTCCACTGCCTGGGGGAGACATGCAAGAGAGAGTGGAGGGAAGAGAAGAGGTGGGGGCCGGGGAATAAAGGAACAAAAGTGAGGTGGCAGAGAGAGATAGAGAAAGTGATATTTGGACAGAGGGGGAACAGGCAGAGGAAGAGAAAAGTGGAAAGAAAATACATTCATTAGGTGGGTTAAGAGAGCAGAATAGGAGACAAGGACAGAGAAAAAAAATTTGGAGGACAATTGACATAACTGGGAAAACACACACAAAGCTGTCAACTCATTCAACTCTGTAGCTCTCTCCTTTGTAAATGGCACGCTAATGTGAGATATGGCTATTAGGAAGCTGTCCTCTTATTAGTAGGTGGCAGTAGATGAGGGTGCCCATACACCAAGCGGCAAAATTCAGCTCATTTTAGGCCAAGTGCATTAGTCCTGCTAATGTAACCAACACAAGACTATACAGCCATATGCAAAACCTGTGACTTTAATTTATGATAAATAATGGCAATGGTGATGAAAGTGGTTAGAAATGAGCCTAAAATGATCTAATCCAAATAAATGTTATCATCATCATCATGATGACGATGTGGGCAGATTTATATGCGTTAGGTATTTATTTAACCACAAAGATAACACCTGGACCTGTATTATCTGCAGGGACTGAACTGCACGCTTTAATTTGACAGGAGACGTAGTCAAGTTGTCTCACTCCAGTTCAACAGACCTTGGCAAAACCGCGCCACTGGATTTTCAGCGAAAGATGCACAGGACCAAATCACACTCGCTTAATAATATTAAATCGCAGTTACTTGATAAACAATTTGGCAAATGATCCGTTTATCTACCAGCAGCGGTATAGCATTTTTGGTGGCCTTGATGATGATTACCCCTAAGTAACAAGCCTCAGATTTCAATCCAAAACAAAAAATATATAGGAATTATGAATAGCAAGACGCTGGAAGCGGATTACTGGTGCTAAGAAATCGATGTTAGCCACCGAGAAACTAAACGGCAAAATTGGGGAATGTTACTCTAATCCAAGCCCCTGAACTAACGCTAACGAACTGGCCAGTTAACTGCGTTTAAGCCTAATGTCAATGACCAAGGCAAGGATAAAATGAAGCTGTCATCGGAGGTTCTGCATGACATTTGATGTTTGCTATCGATGTCAGGCCCACCCCCTTTACTGGAGAGTGATGGCAATAACAATGCTAGGAAGTAGGGGACCAGTTCTGTGAATTCTCGGCCGTAAATTTCATGAGACATTGCTAGCTGGCTCATAAAACTCGCGCTGTATGAGAGTCATGTCGTTAGCATTCCATCTTACAATGTCATGGTTCATAATCCCACACAATCAGTAAACCGTGGTTGATCATTATTAAACTTCAAAATTACTCCAACATAATTGTAACGTCAGAAACATAGCTGTCGAGCTAATTCTCTACAAGCCAAGAAGAGCTATGTGGGATTAGCT
>OOFE01011574.1:0-11529 GCA_900323365.1 Monocentris japonica
CTATGGATGGGTTTACGGAACATATAGTAAGCTGTGGCAAGAGTATCCAAAATACCGAGCATTACCGACATCTTTGCAGGGGTTTTAGGCTAATGCTTCAGCCATGGCATCTAAAACCCAAATGCCACTTGATGCCATCTGATTCCTTCTCATCCATGAACTTTTCACAGTCTAAACATTTAAAACCTTTGGATAACTGAAATATCCCCAGAAATTGATGCGGTGAAAACAACAACATGTATGGATTTCACACATCAAGTTGAGCAGTGTTGCATGCACGTTTCTAGGACCCTCTGGAAATACAAACCAGATGTTTTATTCTTTTCCACTTTTTGTTATTTATTCAATCTCCAACACCCCTTTTGTTGCCACAGTGCAATTAGACAACTCTGCAGATAAAAGTCGGAGTGAACCACAGAGAGGCAGCCCATCGGCACACAGGAAATGAAAACAGCCTATAAACAAGGAGTGGAACATCAGTTGCACTCCTTCCAATAAAGATGTGTGAAATGTTACATGCAGCTGGCCTCTCCAAGCTCACAAAGGAATAAAGTGCATCATCAATTGATACTGTATTTACGGCTAAGTTGAATCAAGTGTGTGCGAAATAAACACGGACCTATCATTGAGAAATGTCTGTCTGTCATTGGCTGAGGTGAGACAAGACATCTTCATCCTCTGCTCATCCACCCTAAGTGACACATGGCAGTGTCATTAACAAAATGAATGGGAACAGGGACCCAGATCGCTGTCTTGGCATTTCATCCTGCGTGCCAGACAGAGAAAAGACCAAACAGAAAATGGAGAGGAAGAGAGAAAGAGACAGAGTGAGGGAGACAGGCGTGGCAGTGAAACTGGAGACAGAAGGGATAAAGGACAGATTTAATTGCAATGTGCTTCCACTTGGCTACTGGGTGGTGCTAAAGGGAATAGGGATGGGTGGATGATGGCTTTGATGGGGGTTTTTTTAGTAGCTGAGAGGAAAACTGAGAGAGGAATTGAATAGAAATGGATGAGTTTGCATACATATTCTTCTCTCTCTGGCATGCAGATCTGTGTATTTCTTTCCTGTCCCTGTCACTGCTGCAAGGGTGACCGAGTCCGCTGCTACCTACTGGCCTGATTAATGAATAAACTTTGTTTTTTGCCTTTTGCTTTACACCAAGGACAGGGTTTCAGTAGTTTTTATATAAAAATATCACAGCACAAATTAATCTTAACTGTGTGACTAGCAAAGAGTGATATCTTCATGGAAAACATTGCATGAGTGGAAAGGTCATTAATCTAAAGCCATAAATTGTACAAGTATCATTATTTTCCCTCTCTCATTGGGCTGGCTCAGATTGTGGTGACCCACTGTTACATTGGCAGGCCGTGAAACAGCGCTCCATCACGCTAGCCTGAGAGTCCGCCATTCTTCCTTCTCCAAGACCTCCACTCAACCCCCAGCTTTCCAGCACTCTTTGCATGTGTGTGTGTGTGTGTGTGTGTGTGCGTCCTTCAGCATTCATGGTCTGCCAGTCATTCCTTTAGTTCAATTCAACACTGCTCTGGCCATGGTGCCAGCTCCATCTGTACTGCCCTGGAGGGCCTACTGGTTGTCAATGTCCAACAGTCCCCAGCATTATTTCCACTGGCAAATAACGCTGCATACATCATCTGTCGTCATTGCACTTAAATGAGAATACAGTGTGCCTTTCATGACAGTGATTTGTTCCTTTGGTGGATTGATTTGAGAACCTCTGTGATGAATAGTTAGAAGTTGTGAAAAGTTGAAAGAGAGAGTGAGAGAGAGAGAGAAAGAGAGAGAGAGAGAGACTTATCTCCCTCCTACCAGCGGTGTAGCAGAACATCCAGTGAGATGTTCAAACAAAGTTTTTAGGACACAGCTGCAGGAACATCTACCTGATCTCCTAAATTACCTTTATCCTCTCCTCTCCACACTTGACTCCCTGCCTCACAAGTTCCACCCAGACTCTAAGACAGGTATACTTATAGAAAATCCACCATTTCATTTCTGCATTGACAGTTAAACCAGGCTTTACACCTCCTGCTTTATACGCCAACAATTAAGATGTGGGTTGATATTGGTTTTAACCAGGAGAGCCCGTGGCGACAAAATAGAGGGATGAACAAGATGACAAGAGCCATTTTAATCTGACTAACACACACGCTATAATATCCACAAACTGACTAAGTCAGTATTTTTTGGCTGGTTAAACTAGAGGCACTTTAAATGTTACCATAAGCTGTCACGTACTCTCACAGAAACTCATTATCATGATAGATCAGCTGAGTGTGAAAGCGTCTCAGACGTGGGCGGCCAAAAGAAGTCACAACTCAAAATAAAAACACATAACGTTTTAAACATGACATTGTATGGCCTGTAGACAGGTGCACACTATAGAAGCAGTAAAAACTGATTGTTTTGTTGACAGCACATCTTGAGATGCTTTAACACCCTGTAAAATTTCATTTTCCTTGTGCTGTAAAACAAACACGGCTTTTAGTGCTTGCCTGGTGCAATGTGCAGAGATGATAGAGCTGATTTGTGTGGATTTTGTATGGATTTAGTATGTGAAGCTGTGACAGGTTACTGGATTGTGGTTGTGGGAAGCAGACCACAGCTTTGTGTGCTCTGATTGTAACCGAGAACCTCTAATGTAAACAGCTTTTTCCAGTTCTCTCTCCCCCTACGCCAGTGCTGGTCTGGTAATGGCTGGGCGCATTGCTGTGGTCAAACAATAAGAAATGGCAGCGAGTAATTCCGCTCTTTGATTCAAACATGTACATGATCAAAGCAAAGCTGGAGATCTGCGGCCAGTTTGAGAAATGTTCTCTCAAGATTGACACAAAATATGTTGGACCAACCTCCTCCCGCTGTCAAACCAAATCAGATCACTTAGTGCTGAATCGCGGTGAGGAAGGGACCCCTGTCAACAGATTGAAACCCTCTCCTCTCACCCTTTGTAGGAAACTGGGCTTTGTCTGAGCTGTATTGTAAAAGCTTGTGTGATAGATGTGGGGGAAGAATTAAAGCACACTTGATACCAATGTGAATTTCTCCTGTCCCCTCCCCACATCTCAAAAAGGAAACCTTTTAAAGGATTGTTTCACTCGTGTCACTGCAGCCTAGAGGATGAAGCTTAACATTTAAATACCCATTGAAGTGCCAGGGTGAAGAGCATGTCGCATTATTCACTTGGGCCTGGGATTGCGCTGCTAATGGCTTTGCTGCCTACAGCATTGGCTTGGAAGGAAATCCGACCGAGTCCACTTGGACCACACAGAACCAAAATGGCCGACTGGTGGCCTTTCTGTACGTGAGGCACTCAGAAAGCATCAGAAACAGGCAGACAATTGTTACTGATGTGAACAATGAGCCAATAACAGCCACCCTTCTACCCAAACACTATCTGTTCTGCCACCCCCCACCTCACTACATTAGAGTTGGTCTGACAGGACACAAGTCCCAGATCAGCGTTAAATTGCAGATGCCCTCCTGTTAGCTTTCGTTGGCTTGGCTCAGTTAAAGTAAATCCAATCTAACATTTAATGCTCAAGAGATAGATCAATCAACCCTCTGACCTAGAGTCTTCCTGCTGGGACAAAACAGTTCTATAACTTCAGTTTTCTGTGGGCCAAATAAATGATTGCACACCCAAATCACATGCAGTCCAGGAATGAGAGCAAGCATAAAAATGCAAAAACACTTTGCGAGGCATTGTAGAGAACGTCTTCTGTAATTACTTGTCATGGATGAAAACAGGCCAACAACTTTTTGTCAGATCTATTTCCTACAATTCAGACATTAATCACAACAACACCACAATGCCCGATGAAATTAGAATTCAGCCTCAACAAGGGAGGACAAAATACACAGCCGATGCTCACGGTATCATTGTGGAACAGCAGCGAGGCAATCAGTTCAAGAAATGACTGTAAACAAACACTCTCTTCTCTCATCAAGTGCTTTGTTATTTGTCTCTACTTCTCTGACGCTATGCTTCTTGCTGCCTTTGTCTCCCTCCTCCCTTTTTCCTTACCTTCCCTCTTTCACAGACTCCTTCCCTCTCTCTCTTCACCTTTCTACTCCAAGCTCATCCTTCTCCTCTTTCACATTGCTCTTCACCTTTCTCTATCCCTTCATCTTAGACTATATCCATCTCTCCCACCTGTCCTCCTCTTAACCCCCATAGCCCTCTTCTCTCTCTTCCACCCCCTCAAACTAATGGTGCACATTACAGCCTTACTAAAAATAGCACTGCTGCAAAGTCAATTCATTTTTTTCTTCCTTTCTTTCTCCCTTTCTATGCTCGCTACTTTTTTTTTCTCTTTTCCTTACCTCCCTCAGGACAGAAATGAATAACGAGGAGAAGGCTTGTCAGCTCATTTATCAGCTGGCAGCCCACTATGCTATCTGGGCCGAGCGGCTGAGGCTTTGGGACCAAGGGCCTGGGACCGGGCCCCTGGCTGTCTGTCTGTCAAGGTCTGTCTGCTATAGGGCCAGTGAGCATGGGAGCCAGGCTGAAAATTAATGAGTGGTCAGTGTTTGTGGTGAGCCGGGCACCATGAACATTACCTGCTGGTCAGGCCAGGAGGCCTTAAATCTCCTGGTAAAGCTGGCGGCGGACACTGTGCTAAGTATATATCACCAAGTGAGGGGATGAGATGCTGTAGGAGAATAGCTTTAGGCAGATGTATGAGTAAGGGAATATGATGTTACTCTAATAACACCTTTTCGGTCCTCTGTGGGAAAAAAATGGCGACATGAACAAGTCTTGGAATTCTTTAAAGAGCAAGTGCCAGGGTTAGGGGCCATGTCAAAAATGGATGTAATCATGGTAATGTATGGCGCTTTGAATAAAAACATCAATTGTCGCTGTTGGGTAAAAACATTGTATCTCCAAAATGTCAACTTTTCAGGAACTAAGGAACTAAAACAGCCTTGATCTCGACCACCATGCATTTCTGAGTTGATCAGTTTTGAAAGACAATTTTCTCAATCCTTCAACTAAAGTTAAAACATGAAAAGTCATCAAAATCTGGAGTTACGAGGTTTTCACATGACCACAGCGGAATGGTAGACGTGATCCCCTCTCAAAATGATCCTCTTTTCTCCCCGCAGCGAAAATTTACGGCTGAAATACTGCAGAAGCCTGAAGAAACAACACCAGCAGAGGTTAATGATGCTAATCGCTAAATGATGGCTCACTCATCAAAACTGTCATCTGAGTGTCTCTAATGATGCTCGTAGTATGTCACACCCTTCACATCGTCACGCACTGCAGGATAAAGAGAGAGGGATGCACACAGACACACCATATATATACCTATCCCCATACATACGCACACTCACACACACACACACACACACACACCACTATTACTGAAGGGATGCTTTCTAGTTAAGCTCTACTGAGTCCAGTTCATTAGCTTCCATCCAGTCTCTTACCAGGAACAGTGTCAAGTGGGAGAAAGCATTTCTGTTATCATGTATGGAGAAAACAGCTGTACATGATCACATGATCACAGTACAGGCAAATACTGACTGGCTGCATGGTAATATGAAAACAAAATACAATAAAATGTCGATTTTATTGTACACACACACATTCACACACACACACACGCATTTCTATTTTTAAATTGCAATAATTCAGATTAATTAGGGAAGTAAAGGATTGAGAACTCCTGGAAATGACTTTACGCAGAGGATGGAAATTGGTTCCCCCCCTCCTCTCCACCTCTCGATGGCGAACATTAAAAAGCGCTCGCTCAAGGACAAGAAATGATCATTATTGTCAATGAAGTGACAAATGCTCAGTCATTACACTCAGAGGGAGACACCTCAGTAAAATATAGCGAGAGCATCTTTACCAACTGCCGCAATCTTTATTTTTGGATATTCCAGCAAATTATCAAAACCAATATGTAGAAATTACACATAACTGTTTGTTTATCTGCAGTATTCAGGCTGTGTTGTTCAGGGTCTCCTTTAGTTCAGATCAACTGCTGTACTGACTATCGCTTGTTGACTTCACCATGAAAACAACCTGTGATAATGCCATGCTGGCAAACAGATGTGACTGGAGCTACTGTCATTTCTTCACTGACTGATGTTTAATGGATCTGTTCAACCTAGCAAGAATAATCCAAGCAGTAGCCATGGGAGCAGAGGGAATATTGTGTGTGTGTGTGTCTGTGAGGCATTCGTTCCCTGTATAAGCGTCGAGGGAGCATCTGTGGTGGCCTAACTGTTCCTCTCAGCAGACGGCGACTCTGTCCTGTGAAATGATGCATCAACATGGAGATGACACAGCGTACATTAGGTTTACCACCACTGGGCCTACCTGTCTCCAGCTTGCCCAGCGGCACCTGCAGATTCGACAGTGGCCAAAGAGCTGCAGAGGAGGTTTCGCAGTGAGAGAATGGAGCAGGTAAGCTATAGCGGGAGATATTCACTTGAAGAGCCCGCTATGATCCTCGTCAGCACGGAAGAGGGGTATTTGAGAGTTGAGATTATGAGAAGATGAGATGAAACTTTAATGACACCTGTGGGGAAATTGCATATGGAAGCACGAGCTATATGCTTTTAAAGGAAAAAAACACCCCTGAATACAAACACTGTGAAAAGACAGCTGGGAGATGGATAGTTTCATAGTTTTCTGGGCCCATTTTGTTGTTTGGTGGTGTATTTTTCTCATTCCTGCAGATGTTTGGTCAAACATAGACAACGTGACCTCACACCAAGATATTTACAGCGTAGCTACAATGGAGTTTGACAGCAGAACATTTTTCAACTATCTAAGACAATGGTAAACATCAGGGTTTGGTGTCAGCCCCTCAGAATTAAATTCTATTCAATTTCTATGTTCATCATTTTGCAGCAACATTCAACAATCATCGCTATCGCTCTCTATCGCTCTCTATAACCAACAGCTGCATGCAAGTTCACGCCTGTTTTCTCAGGGTTGTCAAAAGTCATCTTGGGAAATGTAGGAAATCACTAACTCAAGGAGAAGTCAACGAGGCAGGTTGAGGGAAAGTGGGAACACCAGAAAAGTACAGAACAACACTATACTAATACTCACAGATTGATGATAAACAATAATGTTTCTGAGGGTGTTTTTTTTCCTTTAAGCGGAGGAATAATTGACTTGCTGTGTACAGTTCCAAAACAACTTGAGCTGTCCTTCTGTTGTTTGGATTTAGTATCAACTTAAATTTGAGTGATGAGTTCAAACAATGTTACCAAGTTATGAAACACTCAATGCCCATTTTCCCAAACACGAATGTCTACTCCGTGCCTGGTATGAGTTATGATAAACTGTATTTCCTCTAACCACATAGTGGAATCAGTTACAACTTCAAAGCTTTTTCCCCGACCTTTAATCACGTTATACACAAAGTGCATTATCCTTGGCAGGTGGCAGGGGAAGTAGAAGCACTCAGTCAGAGCACTTTGACTGCAAAATCACAAGCTTGCTGTGCAACATCTCTTTCTCTCTTGCAGTCAGATAAAGTTAAACCTGATTAGAGGAGGTTGGCTAGATTGGTTAGGAGCCAGTGATGGAGGGGGAGCCTTGGAGCTCTTCTTTGGCATCAGCAGTGGCCTCAAAGAACCTGTGTGTGTGTGTGTGTATGTGTGGGGTGCGTTGGGTCTGATCTGGCCTCTTCTTCAGTCTAGACTTTTTTAAAGGGATTGAACTGTCCTCAGTGGGACGATAAATTCGCAAAGTGTGTTTGTGCCTGCTTGTGTTTGAGCGAGTGTGTCTGACAATAACACAGATGACACAGGACCATTTTCAGATGGCAAATGTGCATTTGGAAATGAAAAGAACTCTGGATGTGCGAATGCATTGCGTCACAGGCTTAGGAAATCCGACATCAGTGTGTTACCGGTTGTACTGAAGGACTGAGGGGAGGTACAGATTCATCGGTCCCTTTCATGGTTTGACTTTCTCCTCACCGTCACAAATAGACAGGCAAGCATCTGATCTGACGCCTGTATTCACCTTGATCCTGCTGTGAATACTGATGCATTCTCGTGGTCTATACAGCTGCCACATGAATGACACGGATTAAATAAATCAGGGGAGAAGTGACAATATGTTACCTGGCCTTTCACATAAAAGAGGGCAGCGGAAGAATAATCTTCAAACTAAATACTTACAGTAGCGCATGAGAGAGAAATGAACCATTTCACAGTTCTGCTATGGAAGCCTCTTTTAAAACACACATAGAGGGGTGTGCATTGTATTGCATGCTGCATTTAGAGAGTAAGAAAATGCCTGTATTTAAGGATGAAGGGGTGGGGGGGCAGCAACTGAGGGTGGGAAATGATGCAGAGAGAGTTTTGCTATAACACTCATATTGATGCAAACACACACACACACAGATGTGCATACAAAGACACGTAATAAGTCAATATGATCTCAATTCAGCAGAACTGATTTAAGTTAAATCAAATGCTAAATCCCTTAATCTGCCCTTTCAGAAGAAAAATACTTGAAGTTTTGATCACAAAAATACCGTTAACTCATCTTTTAATACCTGCTTCCTTGACTGTGGCTCAGCTGTTGAAAGAGAGTGCCTGTTTTCAGCTGCAGGTGAACACAGTAGTTGTGAAAGTTTTCATAAAATAGAACAAAACTGATACCGTAGAGTACGATTCAGTATCTGGTACAGATTGCCTGTTTGTGTGTTTTTTTGTTGTTGGTTGTTCTTTACTTGTGTGTTTTGGGAATCATATTGAAAATTCAAGAAATATGTTCTTAAGGATGTTCTTCATCAGATTCTGATTCTAATTCTGATTCTGTGGAATAACAACAGATAAGAGTTTTTTTCTTGCCCTTTTATACAATGTTGATGGCTTTAATTGCCATAGACACACAAACGTTTAGTTATGCGTTGTCCTCCTCCACACATTTTCAAGCCGTGGAGACTGAATGCCCAACATCCTCATCATTTTTCCTTCCCAATTCCCAACAAAACATGTGCCACTGTGTGGGACAAAGCAATCCCTGTCACGAAGGAATAGAAGCTTATTTTTAGCTGTTTGAGGTCAGGTGTCCTTGGACCTACTGCAATGGATTCACAGGGTGTACTCTTCTTTTATGAGAACACTGATCTGGGAGGAATGTGGCCTTTACCATTGATGCTCACAAAGCCAAGATCTGATTTAGGAGCAGTAACCCTCTGGAGTGGCATCTTTATGCCTCGTGATGGACGATCACCCTTCATGCAAAGCCTTTATATCCCCGCTGCGATGGAGATATGCAAGTGCTGGTGCTGTCTGATACAAAGAAAGAAAAGGGATTCAGTCGGCTGCAGATACTTCACTCTGACAAGAATACTGTAAAATGTGAAAAGGTTAAATTCCTCTTATCATATGAGAACAACAATCCAGATAGACACATAGCAGAGGACAGAGGACCAAGCAGGGATTTGCAACACAGGTAAAATCAACAGTGTTAAAATGAGCATTTCATCCTCAGAACAAGAATATGGCTTGTCAAAGCGTTTCAAGCAATTTGCCATTTTCAGTCAATGGGATAATCAACTGATTCCGTCCGTCTGGGCTGCTATCACTGAAACCCGAATCAACGATATCTCGGCTAAATGACAGAGCTGAAGCCCTGTTGTACAAACCCAGCAGACAGCCAGGATCGCAGACAGCCTTCCTCATCCCCCTCTGCAGCCCTTCCTCTGTTTCTCTGATCTCCCTGATCTGAATGTCAAATCCATCCATTTGCTGTCAATCATCCTCTGTCATCTCTGGTCATCAAACGCAGGAAAATTGGAAGGACAACGCTCTTATCTTGCTGAGCCACAGCTGGGCCCAGACAGGCGGCCACCATCTTCGTCTCCTCCACAGGCACACAGTATCCCATCAATACATGCATCAGTGAGTCTGCCTCCAAGCAGGATCTATATCTGTGCTGTCAAAACCTAAATGCAAAGTTTGGAGAGTTTCAGCCAACTCAGATATTCCCAGGCTTCCTTTTGTCTAAAACCCTAAAAATGACATTCAGAATGTGTTCTTGGCTGTGTGAGGATATTCTGTTCCTACCTCCATGTGCTTTTTGGACACATGTTGGTTTTCACGTATGAACAATATTTTTATGTTGTAGTCTGAAATTCAACTTTCAACATTCGGACTACGCGAAAACCAACATGTATCCACGTGCTTTGAATTCACATCTGTATTTTCATGTGCCTTTTCTGTAGGGGAGAATCTGCGATAGCGCTATTATTCCTTCAGTGTGCAGATATTGCATGGGCTGATTATTTATCAAGGTAAAAAAAAAAAGTATTAACGACAGCCAATGAAGCACACAGGTGGGACTTAATGTGGCCCAAACACAACTACAGTTTCATTGAAGGGATGCTTGCTTGATTTATTCCCTTTTCCTCCAGGATAACTACAGTTGGAATTGCTTTGTGTACAGCAACCTTCCTTTCTTTTTTTAAGGATTTCCCCTTTTCAGTCTTGCATCAGCTACTGTCACCGCCTGCGAGGATGACCTATTCTCCCTAAGGTTCATCCTCTTCATTCTCATCCTGTCTTCACTCTGGTCCTCTTCAGTTGGCGCCGCTGCTCCTGAGACACCGGCGATAATTCATCAAGTCACACAGGAATGCGGTTGCGCTGATGGAAAGTTGGCAAACGGTGAAACATATTGGGTCTGCATTTTCAGGCAGTCTCAATCAATCTGTCATGTTCCGCAGATGTGAGAGAGTAATGAATATGAATTGGTGCTCCAGAATGAATGAGTTTTCAGCCTTTATATTGGCAGAATGCCCTCAGCAGGGTGTCACCTGCAATGAGCCGTTTTATAGCCCTTCCTCGCTGCTGCATAACAAGCAGGGCCAACTGGCTGTTAGCGGCTGACGGATGTCCATATACATTATGAGAGATTTTACACCGTATTGATGGGAGGATTATTGCAGAATTAAAGGCGATTCATTTGACCATATCACACCAGAGAAGGCACAAAATGTTAAAAGTCAAAGTGTGAGGTGGGTGTGAAGCTAGTGACAAAGTGAGCTAGGCAGTGGTGGCGTGAAAAGTGCTGACTGATCGCTGGTTGTAATGACTTCTGCCTACCCAAATATTTAGGTTGTTGCATTTAATCTTGAAGGGTGACATGTTAGGCCCGGGGACACAACAGCCAGCTTTTAAATCACTGCAGCCAAATGCTAAATGACTCCACTGAGAGTCATAACAAACGTGTTGAAGTGCCTGAAGCTCCGTCAAGCTCTGATGAACATGTGAATTGGGTTTCATTGCCTGGCTTCGGGTTTTGGAGGGTTTTTGCACACAGTTGCACACAGACACATTAATACACACACACACACACACACACACACACACACACACACACACACACATTTGTGAATGTTTACACAAACACTTTAATGGGTAAAGGTAGACCTAAGCTCAATTTGATGACATCATGGCTGAAAAGTCAATTTAAGGTCATCATTCAAATCCTCCTAAATCATGTTATTCACATTTACTGT
>OOFE01011576.1:0-10346 GCA_900323365.1 Monocentris japonica
CTGATTGGCCTAAGGGGGGCGCTACAATTACAGGTCAAATAAAGTGACCTACAGTATTTGTTCCTGATTGACCCAGATGGGGAATGGCATGTTTACTGTAGCCTTGTTCTGATTTTGTGTTGCAGCAGAAAGCTTCATACAGAGTGAGGACTACATCAAAGCAGATATTGAGAATGAAATCAAGCATGTCATGTCCGTTTTTAAACATCATTATTATTATTAACACTAATGTGCATTATATCTAATAAGAAATACATGACTCATATCTTACTGGAAAGATAGTTGAGGGGAAATGGCAAAGTACTCACAGGATCGCCTGGGAGACCAGGGGGACCGGGGTGACCTTTTTGTCCCTGTTAATAGAAGAAGTTAGAATTAAAGGTTATACTAAAGTTACAGTTTGATCCTACAAGTCCTGGTCACAATACAATAGCATATCATATTGCTATTCTGATCACAAAACCAGTGGGAAGTGGAATGTTAAATGATGCACAAGAGAGATTATGTAGGTCGTGGGTGGAAAATATGAAGCCAATGGTCACACTTAATCAAATGTTTGCTGTTAGAGAGTTTACCATCTTGAAGTTCAAAAGCATCTCTTCGGCAATAACTCGTCTCTGTCGACACCACAGGACTAAAATTATGTTGAAGGATTCTCCTATTGCCTAATGAAGGGGATGACTGCCTCATTTCTTTACAAAAAGCTCAATAAAAGACCTTCATCATGACCCGGATGATTTAGTTTAAAAGGGTGCACAACAAAGATAGTTTAATGGCTGTGAAACCAGCAGAACACTTGAAACTAGACATCATCATTAACGATGGGGATGATAATGTTTTAGTTTATCTTCTAACAGGGGTGAAATTAGTGATTTAGGGGGCCCAAGGAAAAGGCCCCTTTATTCCCTAACCTCACCCCAGTCAAGTGAAGTCAAGAGGAATAGGCCTCTACAGGCTGTTTGTCAATTAGTAACTTTTAGCAGCACAGCAGCTTGGGTATGAGTTTATCAACCCATTACCCCTTCCACACACTGTGACAAAACATATTCTGAGAACAATTTGGCATTGCTTAAACCAATAAACCAAAAATACATGACAAGTGAAGCCCAAAGGGGAGATAAATGGATAGTCCTCCATGCCTAATAGTCTCAAAAGAGCATGCCAGCTAGTTTTATGGAAGATTAATCTCTGCACAATAAAGGCCTACAGTAATAGGTCCCTAGGTAGAGTCATGTCAAGTCAGCTCCAAAGGAAGGCCCAGTCTATGCCCTCAAGTGTGTAGTCTGCCAATGTCTGCCAGCAGGCTCTTGCCACCAGTCAGCAGCCTGTCAGCAGCAGTACGACGTAAACCACAGGCTGCCTATGCTGATGTAGAGATTAGTATCAATGTAAGCAAGCCACCACTGAGGCACCAATACCAAGCACTCTCAAGCCCACAGACCAGAGTGTATACATGAGGATTATTATCTCTTTCGATGAATCCTCTATGAGACATTTGGTTGAGTAGTGATTTAAAGCAGGCTCACTGGGTTTATGCAGCGCTGAGTGTGGGCAGTGACAAACACATACTTATTAGCCGGTAGTCAATATTTTGTAAATTTGAGTCTTTTCAAGCAAAAAAATCCCCCCAAAATGAATTAGGTGTTTCCCCAGAAATGTATTCTCTACAGGATGGGAATGTGTCTGAAACGTCATTTCGACTATTGTGTGAGTCTTCTTGCAGGTGGGTTGGCGGCTCCTTAATGCAGGACGAGACAACTTTCATGCCAGGTTTTACAGACTGTTGAGCAAAAACATATCCTCACCTCCATCATGTCAACGGGAGACGGCACTGACAGGCACATATCCTAGTTTTACTAAAAAGCCAATATCGGCCCAATATATCGATCAAATTGATACACTACTCTTCTGGCATGGGACGGTCCTGCCGGTGTTTGTGAAAATTTGTGACAACTCTCTCCCAAAGCCAGAAACTAGAGAGCTACAACTCAAGCTTGTGATGTCATCATGATCTGAAACCCGGAGCTGCTCCAGGAACAGTCAGCAGGAAACTGATTTTGTGGCCTGACAAAAGTATGCAGCTAGGGTGAAAAACATCAATATATGACTGCTCAGAGCTGGTTTGTTAGTTCATTAGGCCCAAACAAACAAAGAAAATAAACAAGCTTGAAGATGATTCAAATCTACATTATTGCAGTTTTTAAAAACAAAGCGAAGCCAGATGCTGGTCCAGTGGCCACTGTAATTGTATCTCTAAGGTACTTATATAATGGTTCTGTCAAACGTCTGAATATTTGTCTATTTATCTGCGGACTAACAACGATATGCTTTGAGTTGGAAATATTTTACAGGCTTTGGAGTAGATGAGTCCCCAACCAGAGCCAAAGCATAGCCGTGAAAGGACAAAAGAATGTGTTTGGGCCTTCCAGCCAGGCCAGTACAGCTGAGTACAGTAAAAGTAGGGAAAAGCAGCCTGTCCCTAGTGTGTGCGTATGTGTGTGTGTGTGTGTGTGTGTGTGTGTGTGTGTGTGTGTGTGTCTATGTGTAATTTAGAGAGCTATCACCTGTGGCCCTGTGCCCAGCTCAGCAGGAAGCATGCATACATGTACACACGTACACACACTCACACACACACACTCTAGCATGTGTGTTGACGTGTGTGTGTGTGTGTGTGTGTGTGTGTGTGGCCCCCATCCAGCACATGGATGGGCTTTGATGAACATACTCATTATGCTTAAGAGCGCTCCATGCCTGGGCTTCCCTGTGCCTTCAGGAAAGGTTAACTCAGGAGTGGTTACACAGCACGGCGAGGGGCTGTGGGAGCGCAGAGCTTGCTGATGGTGTTAGATGTCTCAGGACCAAAAATAGGTCTCAGTATGAAAAGCAAATATCATGAGAGCATCAAGGTGCCATGACTGATATCATAGAATAAACAAATATGGCGCACGTCACAGGAGGACGTAAGGCTGCGTCCACACTGTCCCGATTTTACTCCCCAAATGTGACACAGACCTGATGTTTTCTTATCAGTGCGACTCAAACACTGACCCAACACTCCAATCAGAATTTGTCAGCGCTGCCATGACAATAAGTAAATCTTGCATCATTCACCTGAGACAGCTGTCACAATGGTGTTTGGGGAAACGCCTCATTCAGGCACAGACTGTAACTGAGACGTATTTGAACCAAGTGGGAGAAGCGTAGATACACCAATAGATGTGATGTTTTGTATCGTTAGTCTGCTCACATGTGTCTTTTCAACGTCGCTGTCACTTCATATTGGTATTGGATATTGATTACGTCCTAGAATAGATATGAACAGTCGTCCAATTTGCAATTGTGAATCGAGCATGAAGGCCTGTGGTGTGAACGCAGCCAAAATACCACGGTTGGTATAACAGGATATGCCGATACTGTGAGCTGGTAGAGCATGAAACAGAGCATGATCTGAATCTGATCAGTGAAGTTCAGCGACCAAATAAAAAGGCTTAATTGAATGAAACTGGATAATAATGCAAAGTTCTCAATTTTCCTACCTGCCTCCTCCTCCTCTTTTCTCATCTCTCTCTCTCTATCAGAGTCAGAGATTAGTGTGTAATTACATGGGAGATCAGCAAAAAGAGGAGAAAAAAAAGGAACAGTATATTTTAACAAGGCGGTCGAGGAGGAGTGGCGATTGGGGAGGAGGTGGCGTCGCCCTGCTTTTAATCCTCGACCTCATTATCACCTCCAGGTCCGGCAGTGTCAGTAAATTAATCTATCTGCCGAGTGTCAAATCTTCACACCTTCACCCTGGTAATCACCCCAAGGTGCAAATACAGACGATAGATAGAGAGAGGGCAAGGGAGAGAGAGAGTGCATGACCCCTGCATTTCATCAACAAAATCTCCTCATTTCACAATAAAAGCACCGTGACATTATTTGGTTGTTAATTAAAGCTGATTAAATATTTACATCTTCTTTAAGGTCAAACCAGTGACAAAATGTACGGTTTTGGTGTCTCCTCTAAGCGTAGGCCCATTACTGCAGTCAGGTGGAAACCTCATAACTCAATGTTGGCATTTTTCTTTTTCCTACTGATTATACTGAAATTGTTCCAGCGTTATTTATGTATTAAAAGAGTTTCAAGACCCTCATGCCCTGAAACCGGTCCAAATGCAGCGGTACAAATTCAAAAATACATGGGTGTCAATTGGAAAATAAGCATTCTTAATTGCTAAAAAATTTGCTTTCTGGAGATACATGATTTTTGTCTGTCAGCAGTGCTACGGATATTCTTCACCACCTTATTCTCCACACATTTTTTAATTTATTTTAAAATTTATTCTAAAAACTAGTAATTTCATTCATTTCTACCAGGCAGAGGGTGTAAAACCAAATTAGGAGGTCAGGTAGGAACTCCAGGGGTGGAAAGAGAAATAAAATATTCTGTTACTTGAGTTAAATGATCCTCAAATCTGAAACCGATTATTTGTCCAGAAAATGATACATATAAAATATTAAATTCAACTAAACTGCAACTTCCTTCATGACACAACTGAAAATTATTTTTTTAAACTTTAAACTAACTTGTTTTTTCATGCTGCTATGTAGCATATTATAGCAGCATGTATTATTATTATTATTATTAATATTATTATAGTTATTATTATTATTGTTATTATTATTACCTATAAACCTCTCATTCCTCATGCTATAACTCTATTTAATCTCTATAGGTCTATGTTACTACTGCTGTAGAAAATCTGCAATTTTATTTACTTGAATTGAAAGTTTCCATTGCCTTGAGTGAGTTTCATGATGTTGAAACCATCAACGACATGGCTGTCACTGAGAAAATCAGCTTTCTTTTCATTCATTCTTGAAAAAATACCTTAATGCAGATCTGACCCTGGACATGCCGCGCTTTGCTTCCACTGTCATCCAAGTTTCCGAGAAACAGCTTCCAGTTGGAGGAGAACGACTCCATGATAAGTTGTATTATACTTACAGTGGACATGAGCCCCTTGGACAAATCCAACAAAATCTATGCTACCTTGAAAAACTATAATCATGCATTATTGAATTGGCAAGGATAGTGTGTAATAGAGAGATCCTAAACCCATTCCCCCCCTGTAAATTATTCATTGAATTCAAATAACAGATGGAATAATTTTCTTAAAATATCTCAATCATTTTTCACAAGGGGCTTAAAATGGTATAAAACAACAGAGATGCAGTCTGTGTGTCTGAGTATGGATCTGTGATGGTGGATAATATTTGATTGACAACATGAATTGGTCAGCAAGCTAAATGTGTGTTTCTAACCTGTGTATAGCGGACTGAGCACAAATTCTGAATTCCAGTGTATCAAGCTACGCTGAAAACAGGAGTAACAACAGAAGGAAATGGGAGCATTATCACGTCTTCCTCCCTGATGCTTTCTCCTCTTTTACAGTATCATTTCATCACCACACAGAAATTAGATGTTTTCTTTGTTTTATTGGGGAATGAAGAGTTGATAACACCACAGCTTCTCCAACATGGCGGCGCGTCCTCGTTGCTATTGGTTCGAAATTCCCCTCACTTCCCTTTGGACCATTTCGCCGGCTGTGCGAGGAACGAGCTGTCGTAAAATAGTTGGCTAAACGTTGCACCGGGGTAAAACATGATAATTAGTACAAATGGGATTATTAGGAGGCTGCGTGTCATCAGTCTGACTGATCCACGATGTCAAACTAGCCAAGCAAATTCAATTATTCCTGCAATTACTCCCTGGCGCTAGTGGAGACGTATTGGAGACGTTAAATATTGATGGAAACATAGATGCCACATTTGTTCATCTCCAAAGGTGAACACGTCTCCTCAAGGTAATCGCAAATGCTAAATATGACGCCTGTCCATTCGTCACGCCGGTCTCCAAAGTAGCTGCACAGCCTGTTGTATTGTCATGTATGGGTTATGCCGAGGCTCTTCAGATGTATTGCTTTGTTTTGGTGTTTATTGGACTTTTTCTTTTTTACAACATGTGTTAAAAATCGTACACACATCTCAAAATGATCAGGGAAAATATGACATTATGAGATCAATCACCAATCACTTCCCAAATGAAAAAGGTTTAAAGTTACCCTATAAAACAGTCAATTTCAGCTCAAATGAAGAAGCTGTTAGATTCTAGGGATGCATTATTATCACTGCCCTGTACACCCACAAGACCAGAGGTGTTGGAGTCACTCGACACCGCGGCCTAATTAATTGTGTCAATTAAACTTAGTGATGTGAATTTGCAGCTTGTCAAAAGTCCTGACAAGCATCACATCGGAACACTTTATTAAAAAAAAAAGTATTAAGACTATTAGATATATGGGAGTTTGCCGATGCTGTTTTCCACAGGGATAAAAAAGCACAAGTAATAATTGAATGAACTATGATTTTTGAAATGAAATGACTTTTCACTTCATTTGAAATTCCCTGTGCTCCGTTTCACTCGCTTCAGTTTCATGTGCAACAAACAACTTGTAGAAGAATATCTGGCTACACGGTGGAGCGGTGGTGAAACGTGATAACGAGTACAGACAATGTACTCGACACGTCATCATCGGGGGCCCCAGGAAGAGCGATTGTTTTCATGATAACAACTTCACCATTTATTTGGGGATCCAAATAAATACAAAACAACAACCGCGTGAAAAGTTCCCGCATTTAGCTTTATATATAGAATTTGTGGAGGGTTGCTTGACGGAAACAAAGCGGCTCATACCTGCTGTTGAACCTCTCAGGATGCTTCTCCCTCATGATGTGGAAGCGATGTGCAATGGAGGCGTCCTGCAAGAGAGGAGCAAAACACAGCGCTTTAGTTTTCTCTGAGTTTTCTCACAAATCTCTGCCCCCTTGAATCACGGTGGCCTGTAACTGACAGAAACAGTAAAGATACATTTTCACAATGGAGAGGAGTAAGCTTGCTGAGAGCAGAGGCCCAACAGAAACGTCTAGTGGTATATAATATATAATATATCCCCACGCTGAATACTGGCTTTGCTTTAGATTTTTTGGGCTTGAGCACAAGACTTTTTAGCTTCGTAGCTGAAATGCCTTCACTCATAGCGCCGTCCTCCATCGGTGAGCAGTTGAAAATATGACCAGATGGATTGGGGCTGTCATGAAATTCCAATAACCGGGAGGTTTTTGTTCCAAAACGGAGTACTGGACGGAAAGAGAATTTTGAAAGTCAGAAATCTCAGCGCCTGGTGAAGTAATCGTTGATCCACTGGTCTGGATCAACAACCCTATCGACCCCCTGCAGGTATATCATGGTCATTTTGTGCTGTGGGGCAGCAAAAGTCATACTTATTGCGTCTTTAACCCCAGTGACAAAAAGTAACGTTATAATGCAAAGAAGTTGCATCAATTGTTGCATTTCATTCAGCTTCTTCCTGGTTAACTAACGTTCCCAAACGTTGCATCTAAGCAGAACGAGTGTCCCTTGCATATTTCTATGAACCGATAAGAGGTGTGTGTGTGTGTGTTTTGGCCAAGTGGAAGGTGGCGGTGGGGTTGAGCCAGGGATATCTGGGTATTGACAGAAAGCCTGATGAACAGCACGCTGTCTCCACACAGGCTAATTAATTAAACACACATCGAGAGTAATCACAGCTCCCAACCAGCCTGCAGGATGCTGCCGGCACCCCTGGCAACCAAGTTGTTTTCTATTTCCCTTCCTCCACCTCTCTCTCTCTCTCTCTCTCTACCTCTCTCTGACTCTCGACCTTTCTCTCACTCTTTTCTCTGCTTCTCTTCCCTCTCTGTCTCTTTCCCTGCAACCTGATGCAAAAAAAGTGCAGCCACATTGGAGCACTGGGTGTTAAGTTGATGCAGTACATGTTACATATGTTACTGTGGAGAAACTGATGGAACACTTCTCCAGCATGTTAACACCGTCTCAGTCTGGTTAAATTGTTACGTATGTCTTCAACTTTTCCTCTGCCTCAACTCTCTCTTTTTTTTTCTTTTTTCCCAACTTTGTTTATTAAATTTTCACAGCAGATACAACAACGTCGTAATTGCACTTATATGTCACAGTCTAAAGTAATGAATGACATTGTTACACAATAATAATGCAATAATGGGTGAAATAGTATTACAAGACAGCACCACTGGCAGAAACAAACAAAACCAAACAAAAAAGGACAAAACAAAACAAAAAACATCAATCAGAAATCTTAATCTCTTACAAGGTCATCAATTATACAAAGCACGGGAATGGAAAAATAGATATAGGTAAAGTCTAATCTGGAATGTTGGTAAAATGAAGTTGTTTAATATAAGATTAAAGAGTGGCAAGAACAGCAGGGACACAGGTATGTTTGAAATATATAACAACAAATCATCCGCATATAGCGAAAGTTTTTGTTCTGTCCCATACTTGACTATGCCTTTCTTTCCCTCAATAGTTGATTCATTTGTAATAGGATTTTGGTCCTTTTCAATAGGTTTTAATTGGAAATTTTTTTTTATCCAAATGAAAAACACTTTACATGGCCTTTTACCAGTTTATTAACCTGCCTGTTACCTATACACATGTAGTGTATGTACACAGTAATGCTATGTTAGTACTCAATGGAAATCACCCTGATATCGGTATAAGTATATAGTCAATCAAGCTGTATTTTTATAGAACCCTTTTGTACAAGATTTCAGTGCAAGGTGCTTCACATTAATGCAATAAAACAGATGAATTTACGCCACGAAACACAACGACTACATGGATATCAAGACCTCATGTAGAAACTAGGCTGCAGATTGTGAATCCTCGTGTAATGAACTTATAAGGGTTTAACTAAGTAATTGTACCAAAATCTCCCTTATTTTCAGCACAAACATGTGGGTGAGAAAAACACTCCAAGCACTGACAAACACAGCAAAGTTGTCGGGGCCCTAAAAGCACTGAAAAGAAGAGCGAGGGAAAGTTGCAGTAAACTTTCTGGGCTTGTTCCCCCCCTCCCCCTCCGCCCTCCGCTGAAGCAATCTGTTTTGACCCACTCCGTCTTCAGCGGCACGATTGAAACAGCAGCCACAGGGAGGACCCCCTGCTAGTTCTCTCAACAGAAATTTAGGAGGAGCCAAAAAAATCAATGGAGCTTCTCTTCATGTCTTTTCAAGAAGCAGTGAGCAGAAGACCAAAAGAATTCCTCCAGATCCCCGCAGACTCCCCTCACGCTTCCAACGCGAGCCAGAAAGGTGAGATGATGGATATATCTGAGGGATTCTTACAAACAGGACAATAGCTGAAAACAAGAGAGCAAAAGCGAGGAGAGGTTGTCTCCCCTTTGGTTTGGGTCTATTTTCTGAGATTTGTACAAGTGGAGCTGTGGCATTGCAACAGTAAACAGGTATTTCAAGCAACCACGAATGAAGCGAGCACTTTGTCCCCCCACATTGATGTAGGATGCAGCATTGGTGTGCTTGAAGTAGCAAACCTGTTAAGATAAATAGGGCAGGATTAAAGGCCCTGTCCTCTGTTATTATACATATATGATCAAAGATGTTTTATGAAGACGTTTTTAAAATTTGGTCTTGCTTGAGTGGTTAAATTTAAAGTTATTGCATTTTCAAAAAAATCCACCTTTTATTTATTTTTATTTTTTTACAGGATGTTTTGTCCCTAAACGCATCACAACTGGACCTGGTCCTGATTGGCTCCCCTCACTAAACAATTATCTTTTTAATTAGGCAAGTTTGCATCATTTGAATTAGAGGAGCTGGTGTCGTGGGCCAATCAGAGTCCAGAATTGTGACTCAGTCTTCACATTCAGCAAATACCCTTTTGAATAAACTGCATTTATTTAACAAACGAAACACAAAAGCTGAATAATCTCGTTATATACCTGGTCACATTCAGGACGTATTCACATCCCCACGCCTTGACCTCGCGGCAGTGGGCCAACGCCGGCTCACTCACTCACTCTCCCCCTAGCTGCCCTCAAATAATTACCATTGTAAAAATCTGGCACCCAAATTAATACAGGACATGTGTAATGTCCTCTCATAGCTCAAAGTTTAGTCCAATTATGAGTGGGCCCAGCGGTTTGATGTGCCTTTCACTAAGGGGAGAGTAATGGCTTTGACAGGAGCGCCAGGGTCATTAGGGCGACTGACTGCATTATGGTAGTGGAGCTCGCTCAGTGATTAGTTCTGTCTCTCACCCCTGGCCCTGATTGAGATCATTACACTTCACGTCACTTCCACATCCTCCCAAAGGGATGGCGCCATTAATTCTCCATCCAACTGGGCTGTGACTGGCTGAGGCAGGAGGTTAGGTTGAAATAGTTTACCAAAAAAAAAAAAAAAAAAAAAAATGTGGGTTTTTT
>OOFE01011578.1:6103-21190 GCA_900323365.1 Monocentris japonica
ACCTGTGTCTCCCACTCTCCCTCTTTCTGTGTGTGTGTGTGTTTTATTCGCCTCCTTTTAAAAACTTTTTGAGCCTGAAAAGGGAAGTGTGCTTGAGTGCTGAAACATGGTGTATGTTTGATCTTTGGCATCAAGAAAAACAAAACAGGAAAATTGTGAAATGAAAAGCTGTTTCTTTGTGCAGACTAGGTTTTTTCTCTTTGTGTATGATGCCCTGCACCAAAATAGATATGTAATCTCCAAATACAAGACAGCAACACTGTTGTGTTGCAAAAGAGAGAGGAGAAAGGTGGGGAGTTAAAAGGAGAAAAAAACAGGATATAGCAATGAGTTATAGTGGTGGGAACAGAAGGTAATGAAGGAAGAAAGGAAAGAAGGAATGATAGAAGGAAGGAAGAAAAGAAGGGGAAGACTGCAGAAGAGGAATTACAGTTTTTTACAATCGCTTACACTCTAAAACTGGTACTTGAGGCACAATCACTGAAACCTGTTAACTCATGTCCCTAATCTTCAGACCAAGTCTGCAACTCTACAAGCACATTCTCTGCTTTACACTCAGTTTGCAATTTTATAACACACTTTTTGCAAAACACTAAACACACACATTAGACACATCATTCAAAACTAAAATCTCTTGTGTTTCATTTGGAAAACACTGCCATTCAAAATTCACTCTCTTGACCAATTGCCTATACCTCCTCATGTGTGAAAATACTTCTAGCTAATTTGACAACAATGGAGGCCAATATTGGAGAGAGAGTGAGAGGAAGAGGAGCACGATGACAGGGAGATGGAAGAAGAAGAAGGAGAACGATCACTGATGAGATCCGGGCCACTTTGGTTTACCATGTGGTCAGCCATGGGTTGAGTTTGAGGGAGGCTGGGCAGAGGGTCCAGCCCAACCTGAGCCGCTACACTGTAGCAAGTATAATGTTTTGAGAAAAAAAAAATTCCCCTTGTATTTGTGTTTATGGCGTATATATACTGAATACACATACATATATCTATATATTTGGGTACATACATTTACGTGTGAGTACTACTGCACACTGAAAATGCAAAAGACACAAGATAGTCGTGGTTTTCATTTATCATATCAGTGTGTAGTTGGCGCGTAGGAAGAGCTATTCATGTGATGGTTTGTGTGTAGAGTTTTGATGCTAAAATACCATTTTGAGAAGAATTAAAATACTTTTGAATGAAGTGTTTGCTTTTGCAAGAGATGTGTGATGTGTTGCATGTTGTGTGTGTGTTTTGGGGTTTTGTGTGTAGAGTTTTGAGAAAATGAGCCATAGTTTCAGAAATCGCGTGTAAGCAGTCGTAAAAAACAGTGAGAAAAGTAGGAGAGGCATCTACTATGTTATCTATATTTCAAGCCTCACTTGCAAAAATCATGACCTGAAGTTGTTTTATGGAAGAAAATAAAGATCTTACTGCTGACAGAAAGAGTCTTGGGATTGTAGTGGTGCAGACTGTATTCTCACACACATTAAAATGTAGTCCAGCTAAAATGCTGATAACTGCTGGAGCATGTCCTTTCTCTTATGAGTTAACAAAGAACTAATACAGTAACTGCCATTTTTATTCATTTCTGCTTCACTGTCATACCAAATCTTATGGCTGGTGTAGTTTAATCCAATCCTACACCCCAACCAGCGAGTGGAAAGAACATTTCCCTCTTGGTGGATAAATAAAGTATATCAAATTAAATGAAGAAATCTGCCTTCCTACTGGAATTCGGTTCAGCTGCATTATTGACAACAACCTGCGATAACACATGCCTTACTGCCTCACCATGCTTCCATAAGGACTGATGTGTACTACTGCCATAGTGCACACATATACATGGTGAACTAGCATCATGCCTGTGGATCCCATGTCTTGTACTGTCTTATACTGAAGGGCATCACCCATGTTTGCGTAAGCAAAGTGCGTACTACCTCAGTATATCTCCATTAGCCTTGAAGTGTGCTAATGACATATTGTGTACTACGTTACTTACTTTGTCTCCATTAGCCAAAGTGTGAATGGTTATTAGTCTGCTAGCATTGACCTGTGACTGCCCATCACACGCACACACACACACACATACGCATGCACACACACACAGTATTGGCTTGGCTGATTTGTGACCTCTTTCCCTCCTGTGCTGCCATCACACTCTTATCGATTTCTTCTCGTCTTTTCTTCCTCGTCTCTCTCTCTCTCTCTCTCTCTCCTAATGTTTCTATTCTACTCTCTCTCATCTTTCTCTCTCTGGCATCCCTCCCATTCTCCTCTACCTTTATCCCTCCAACTCTCCCCCTTCTTTGATCTCTCCCTCTCTCTTTCCTTTTTTCTCCTTCTCTCTCTAACCCCCCTTACACTGTGATTGTCCACTTTCAATTATTAACAGCCATCAAGGTTTATAAAGGAGGTCAATTACCTTCTGTGTCAGTGGCTCCTGATATACAAGACAGCTATGTATGTGTGTGTGTGGGTGTGTGTGTGGGTGTGTGCATGTGTGAGAGTGATTGTGCCAGTTCCCTCTTGTGTCCTGGAATGTCCTGGTTCACTGCCTCTTCAGAACTGTTAGAGGACACACACGTGCACGCTAAATGACATTCACACGTACGTACACACACAGACACACACTGACACACACGTACACATGAGAAGTATTCAAACTTGAACCAGGAGGGACTGTGATGATCAATCAATGTCAGTGCGGCAGCCGTCAAGACACAGTGTACATGTTCTCGCACACACACACACACACTGGGTCTCAGTGAGTGTGCAATTGGCCACAGTCTAGTGACTCTGCTCTGTCAAGTCATTGCTGATTTCCCTCTGTCTCTGTTGGTACATGCACACAGAGGGTGACCACTTCGCTTTGCATCGCTTCGCTCTGTCAAAAGCCATCGCTTGTGGGCGTTTCGTTGTGTGTGTGTTTGGGGACAAGCATCAAGATCTCAGTTTGTTTAACATAGTTGGTCCATTGAAACCTGTTTTTTCATTTTGCTTAAATATAAGCCATAAGCATAAGTATGGAAAGCGTAATCTTGACCTTGAACTTTACTCTAGCGCAGTAAGTGGCTCCAGCTTTTTGGATGTAATGGGGTAGTTTTACTAGCAACCTAACATGATTTGTTTTGCTTTTTTCTGAAACATTTAGCCTCACCCCTTTCGCTGTCTCCATTTTCATGTCTGTCACTGACATTCTCTCTTTCTCTGTATTTCCTCTAACACGGTCTCTCTTTCACTGGTTCTTTTGATTAACCTTACTTATGTCTATATAGTTATTATCTTCCTATGTTTTTTTCTCATATATATCACTTTAAAGCACAGAGGGAGAGCGAGAGGCTTAATAGTTCAGAAAATGGGGAGATGGAAGGCGTGACTTTTTGCTTGTAATCGATCACATGCCCTCCAGAATTTCTTCTTCACTTGTAATGTCTGTGCCAAGCTAACTGTAGAAGTTGATCAAGAACAAGTAATGCTACATTTTCTGTGCAATTATTTAAAGCTGCTACCACTAGAATTTGAAATTTGATGACTTTGGTGACCCCTTGACTTCCTTAGTGGAAGTGTTTTACTGCACTGTTGGAAAGACAACTCACCACTTCCACTTGCTTGGAACTGGAAGTTATTTTTCCCACTGCACAAGACATCACTGCATCAGTCAGTCAGTCAGACACCAAGCAGTGCTTTCTCTCACCTTGTATTGACGGATGCAGTGTTGCAGTCTCGCTGTGTGTAAGCTTTGCAACTGCACTGGCGAATCTATGCGTGACCAAAAAAAAAAGACGAAAAGTTACAATTACATTGAGTGTGGAATTTATTGGCCAATACTAACAAAACATTTTGGTTACTATGTTATTTTCTACAGCCATTATACTACATACAATGATGTATTGAGGAAAATATTCTACGCTTCGGCGCTTTAATAAAAAGATTTCCAAATTGTGAAAACTTTTCAAAATCTAAATCTAATGCTGACACTGAAATGATTTACTATATTTCCCAAATCTTCACGAAGATAAGTTTGTAAGTGTTTCTTATTAAGAACAACTCCAGTTAAATTTAAGCACGACTCTAATTGTATTACATTTCTGGAGATGAATTGATTGACTCAGCATTTGGCAGCTCTTTATTGGGATTATATAAATCCATCTTAGACAACATGCTTTTCCGCCATCTTTATCACTTCTTACAGCTTCTTATCATCTGTTGCCCCACCGTTTCTTCAACTTTGATAGCAACATGAAAAACTCCAACTGTCTGTGAGCTTCTGTTGACACATCACTTTTAAATATTTGAGCTCTGACACACTATACAGTTTCAACTTTTTTTGAAATAAAAAAAAGAAAAGAAAAAAGGCTCCTTGCTGATTTTGTGTCATAACGTGTAGTCATATTGCTGCCATGTTATTTTGGTTTCTCACATGTATCTTTCCCCATTTATTCAACAATCTATTCAGTGCTGAAACTCAAAGCATGAGAGTTGGATACAGAGTTGCCAACTCTCTTCTAAGGAAAGTAGTAGCTAGTAGCTAGTAGCTAGATTTGTCACAAGTTTGTTTTGAGAAATAAAGTCACCAGGGGGTCTGAAAAGTCACTAAAGATAGCAACCAAAGTCGCCAAGTTGACAACAGTGTTTGGTTGCAAACATAGTTATCGTAGAAAACAAACAACTCATGGTATATTTGGCAAGTATTAAAACCTGGGAAATAACTCATCACAGTACTCCACGTGTCACTAATATATCACTTCTCTGAACATCAGTTCGATCTGTTACTGTTGGACCTGAATGAAAATAAATATATAAATAAATCTCAGAATTGGCGTTCGGTTACATGAGCAAGGACACCTCGTCGGACACCAGAATGACACACAGACCATAAAACATTCTACCGAGCAAAACAACGATCACAGTGTTTGAGCAAAATTCACAACCAGAGAGAGAGAGAGGCAGATAATTTGTTTTATTTCATACTTCCCAGGTCTTTAAATTCAGAACCAGCCCATTTGTTTGTCACTGGCTGCCCTCTGTGAATATTATCCACTTTTTAGTTGAAGATCAATCTTGAGAACAGCAATGCCAACAAATTGGTGACAGCATCCTCCGCAGCCACTGTCATGACTGCTGCCAAAGTTAAGCTTGCTGAACTTGCTGAAAAAACCCTCTAATGTTAGTGTGTCAGCTTGCTGGGCGGTGCACCGCAAGACAGTGCACGCTGTGATGTCAATCTAGGCCCTCTAGGAGGCAGAAAATGTCATAATGTTATTATCGAACTGGCACACCAACCGCAAGTTAAAACCTGGCTATTATTTTAAAATGCAGCTCTTATTCACTTGAGTTTCCTAGGCCTTCTCTGAAATTAGACATTTTTTACCACCAAAGAAAAAGTCCTGTTAACCAAAAAAATAACCTTATAATAGCCCCGACCTCTGAACATGACCCTGCTCAGGTATTAGCATTAGATGAAGGTGTCTGTGTATGGCATATGTCTTAATTGTTGTATCCTCTTCATCAGATTGAGACTGAAGTATTGATGTGCATGTAAACAGTCACAGTGCATGTAATTGTGGTTGATAGAAATTGTCTGCATACCTTTATTGTATGTTACCTTTAATAACTTTTTACTTCCAGCTCCATTCGTCAAATAAATGCTAGTGAAATGGTAGACTAGGACTGATAAAGCACATTCAGTACTATGTATTGATGTGCTTTCACTCACTTTCTTCCTTTTGCTCCCAGTTGGCAAGTAAACATTGTTTAGAGCATTGACACTCTAGGAGAAATATTCAGGGTTGTGCACAGTTATGTGATTGATAGAAATGTTTGTGAAGGTGTCCGCTTGTCTTGATACTTGTCTTCCATTTTTCATCTACTTCTTTCCCCTTCCCTCCCACAGATGACAGTGGTTTTGCTCATGTGAAGTACTGTCATGCTACAGAGACCTAAAGTTCCATGCTTGGCTTGTCATAACAGAATGATGGGAATGCTCTAAGCATTGCACCTAAACAAAATAAGACTTGGAGTGTTATGGGACTTTTTTAAGCCTCAGGTAATTCAGTTTTTGCCTTCTGCCCAGCAACAATAGTTTCATGAGCATTCTATCAGAAAACATTGGAAACTATTGGGACTTTGTTGATTTCAAAAGCATACATCTAGATCCAGTGACACCTGTCTTTTTGTGTTTGATCTCCCTTATGTCTATTCTTACTTTTTGCTTGACAGATTTGCTCTATTGACATGACATTCCATGAAAAAAGAGAAAATGTTTCCTCTCTGGGTATAGATGGGTGTAGATGGGTGTGATTGTCAAAAGTTTGTCTACTCTACAAGTCATCAGTTGTGAATTTTCTACCTTACTTGTCGTCCCAGATGACATGTAAACTTTTGAGACACCAGACGCTCTAGATGATACCGTAGAATCAAACAACATATTTTGCAACAATAACAGGTTCCTTATAGCACAAAAGAGCAATCATCTCCGTGGAAACGTAGTGGAGCTCTTTTGGAAACTTCTGGTGCTATGAAGAATAAATAAAAATGTTTCATATAGCAGCAAACTTTTTATAAAGTTCCCCAATGATTCCCCTATTTCAATCAGTCCAGAGAACGCAAATACTGCTCTTAGTTTCTGTTTGGCGAGCCGTGTTATATCCTTTTGGTGCAATGTAGAAACAGTACCCATTTCATGTTACCCCAACACACACAGGAGTGTACATGCAGGCACACACACACACACACATAGAAATATATATCACCAAAAGGCTACCAAGAATGGTTCCACGGATTATAGCTCAAGAACCTCTGAATCTTCTCTTTGTGAGTGTACTGTATTACTCAAGAGCTGAAGCTCTGCTCCTGTTTGTGATTCAGCATTTAGCTTCGACCTCGCTGAGAAATATTACACTTTTCATCATTACAACCATTGATTTTCCCTGCTGTGAAACCAACTCAACTCTCCCCGATGCGCTTTCTCTGTCTCTATATATTTTCTACTCTTAGTGTTTTTCCTCTTTTACCTCCTCTCTCTCGTGTTCTTTTCTAGCCACACATTGAACCCCTTTTTTGTCACACACTCGTAACCCTCTCTGCTCTGTTATTAGTCTGCTAGCTAATAGTAGTTTACTCTTTTGTGTAACTTTTGGCATATACTTTAATACACTGATCCAATCTTTAATATTATTGACACCTTAGCTTTTTGTCTCTCTAATCCTTGGTGCCGTTGGCCAGGCTCTTGTGCAGAGTTTCCATTGGTGTTTTACTGAACAATGTGCATACATTCTCATCAGCACTATGCAACTGCAAAACAAAACAGTTGTATAGTTTTTCATTAGCATTCTTTGTGAGCATTTTATTGAACTGTGTTGTCAGCATTCTACTAAACTATATCCAGTTATTATTATTATTATTATTATTATTATAGTTATCATCCTAAACCATGTGCATAGTTTTTAAGCATTGTATAGTTTGTATGCATTGCATTAATCCATTTATTGCTTTTCATAGTTTTTCGTGAGCATTCAAGTGAACCATGTACTATTTTTTTTTTTTTACTTTACTATGTGCACAGTAAACCTTCTATTACCATGTGCATATTTTTGGATAAGCAGTTTAATAAAACATGTCCATAGCTGTTCATAGAACATGTTGAAGGCTTAACTGTGTCTTCCCAGTTTTTGTGCCAGCACAAGCTTGCTCACTAGCTCTTACTGCCTCGCCAAACCCCATGTTGCTATTCATGTACCATTCCATATACTTTCTTTCCATTAGTTTGAGCCTATTTGCTAAATTGTCTCACTATCCTCATTGCTCCAGCTTGCTCGCAAGTTTGTGCTCCCTCCCTACCCGTTTGCCATCTTTGTTCCTCTGCTGGTTGTTCACTCACTGTAACTGCCTACCTACTAGTTGTCTCTGCTTAAGTGCTGGGTTGCTCACTGGTTATAATTGCCTCTTTAGCTGTCATTTTCTTAGCCCCTATCTCTCTTTCTCTCTCCCTGGCTCTTTCATTTTAAGGTCTGAAGCCATAACAATCTCCCTGGGTTGCTCGTTTGCTCCAGCACTGGTTTTCACACCAGTTTTTATGCCTCCTTTGCTCTTTGCCCTCTTGGCTCATCTCTTCGTCTCCCTCGCTGGCTGTTAGCCCTTGCGCCAGCAGTACCTTGCACACTAGCTTTTACTTTCTCTGTAGCTCTTTGCTCTCTGTGCCTCCGTGGTTGCTATAACGTTCTTACCATATAAATTATCCTCTTAACAGTATTTTATAATCAGCGTTCCCTCTTTACTTGCCTTCTTTATGTCTTCATGTACTTTCATTGATCTTTTGTATTCATCAAATATCTCTCCCCAGCTCCCAGTTAGCGTGCTCGCAAGCATGTACTGTCTTCCTTATGCTTTGCCGTCTTAAGTTTCTCTCTCCCTACCTCTCTCTCTCCTTCTCCCTTGCTAGCTATTATTGCCCTTTAGTCCAGCACAATCTTGTTCGCTAGGTTTTACTTTTTGCCTTGCTCTTACCCCCCTTTGCCTCTATGCTTGCTTACTATAACTGTCTCCCCATTTCTCCAGTGACAGCATCTTACTGAGTGTTCATAAGTAGTAAATCAGATTAGTGGACGCCCATGGAGCGTATTTCTCTCTCAATATACTTCTTCCCACGTTTTATCCTCCTCTCCTCTCTTCTTCTCTGTCATCCTTTCTCTTCCTCTCACTGTGCCTCTGTTATACTTTCATCTCCATTACTTCTCTCAGTCTCAAGCATTTAACTTCTTTCCTTTCCCTGTAGTTCCCACCCCTCTTTCTTCTTAATCTGTGATCTTAACCCTCTTTTTTCCTCCATTAGTCCTCCTTTCTCCATCCTCCTACCTACCTCTTTTTTCTCCATTATTCCCTTGCTCTCTCACACATTTTCTCATTTTCTATCTCTCTCCCTTGCCTCTTCTTTCCCTGCTGTACACTTGCATTCTACTTTTCCTTCTGCCATGCCTCCTATTTTTTCATCTCCCCTTCATCCTTTGCTCCCCATTCCCTCGCTCTCCTCTGCTGTCTCCCTCTATCTGTGCTTCCTTACAATCCTATCAGTGTGGTGCAGCTATTTAAACTTCACACTTATTCTTCACATGGAACTGCTTTCAAAACATGGGAGAAAAGAGGGAATTGGAGAACGGAGTGAGATAACTGGTAGAAGAGCAAAGGAACAAGTTCATATTAAATCTAAAGTGAATCTACTCAGTAAATGACCCAGGCTTGTAAATAGCAGCAGATATTTTCAAGTTATTTACTGTGCTGTGGTTTCGTAATTTGGTGCTGACTTTGTGGCCCAGATTTGGATTCACTGTACGTTTGTGCAGTGCTTATCTAAATAGCTAAAATCTACTTTTTTGACTCAGTTGCCTATTGTGCTCTGCTTTAATGCTTCTTTTAACTAATCGATTGGGTTCAAATCCCAATTCATTGCATCACAGCTATAAGGATTGCTACATACAGACACGCGCACACTCACATGCACACACTCACATCGCACACCCTTAAGTTCTGCCTTTCCTTTCCACAGGTCTGGTGGTGAGAGAAGCCAGCATAGAAATTACACGGCAGCAGGTCGAGGAGCTGTTTGGTCCTGAAGATTACTGGTGTCAGTGTGTGGCCTGGAGTTCTGCGGGAACCACCAAGAGCCGCAAGGCCCACGTCCGCATCGCATGTGAGTACAAACAAGACAGCTTATCATGCAGACAAGGCACAAAAGTTAGCAAATGCACACGTGTATGCATATGTGTATGAGTGCTTGGGTGACTTCATGCACATCTATTCAATCGTGAAAATGCATGTTCAAACATAGTACATACACAAAGACATTCAGACGCAGCAACAGAAGTAGCTGCATGAGGGAGCACTAGCCCAGTTGGCGAGTGACATTGGGCAGCAAATTCTCAATCTGCACCGTACACATTCAGTTAAAGTGTCATAGAATTTTCAGGGCTTCTCACACAGTTGCCTGTATTGTATTTCTTTGGTTCCACCTTAAAATCCATCGGCTTGTCACTGCCCCAGCTAACTAACTCTGCACTGCTGCCATGGCGCCAACGCTCCAAGCTGAGGTGACAGCGTTACAGACAGGCAGGCAGCTCTTCACCTCTTAAGCTCACTGAGAGAAGTAGCTAGCTAACACCAACAACACCAGCAGCAGCACTACGAACAAACGTCATCCAAAAATTAAATGTATCACCTCCTAAGCCACCTCTGGATGAAAAAAATCACAAAGAAAAAAAGAGCAATACTGTTAAGAGCTGGAAGAGCGGTAGGGATGGATAGACTCACTATGTGGCGTTCAGCCTGCCGTACACGCAAAACCACAGCAGCAAAGAAGTGACCAAACTGGAACCTTGTTAAACTTGTACATTACATTACTAAGCTAGTAATAATAAAATGTGAAAAATGTGAAAATAACACAAATTTGTGATTTATTATGTTTTTATATAATTTTAGAACATGATCTGCCTCTCTTTCTCTTGAATCAGTATTACATTCTTTATACTGGGCTAGGAGAAATTTCACTCTGCTAGCTCGGTGGGGTAGTGTCCAAACTCCTTAAATTTCCCTGGATACAAGCTAGCAAACACACACACACACACACCTGCACGCACACATTGTCAGCACCTCCACCCTGCTGGGTCCAGTGCCATGAAGAGAGCTTTATGTGAAAGACAGCAGAGTTGAGAAGGAGAGAAAGGCTGACAGAGAGAAAGATAGAGGGCTTAGAGAAGATAGAGGCTTCAGCGCTGGCCTTTGATGTATAGATTTCTACAACACTCAAACATACACACACACTAAATACGTACACATGCACACACATGCATGCACATACACACACATACACTATTGAGCTTACGCATGCATAAATGCACAAACGCAGTGGGATTGGCAGTCTGGCGTAAAACACAAAACCCACTCAGTGTTGGTTTTCAGCTTAGTACCTTCCTGAATCATATAGCCTATTACCCACTTTAAATTATTAATAGAATGAGGCCTCCATTGTACATTATTGTGCATATTTTTTACAATAGTTCTTACTTTCCAAATAGATAGTTTTGTATCTATTATGTTATCTTTTTTTAAGCCCATGACCTTAGTCTACCAGCAGTAGCTTCCTGTTACAGTCTGGTGAAGAATTTAATAAGACAACTGGGAGTCCGATTATAAGGATACCCAAAGAGCACAGACCAGACCAGACCTGACTCAATATTACTCTAGCAGACAATGTACCGTATAACACTGCAAACAGTGACTGTGTGGGAAAATCATTCTAGGATTGTGATACCCCAGTGATAGTTTGGGACAACGGGTTGAATTCTATTTTGAGCGATGGTCGCTTAACAGCTCTGCAGCAACAACAGATATATGATAGAAATCACCTAAAAAAAAGCCTTGTTTGTTCTTTCCACATAAGCCTCATATAACAGAATGGATTGCCCCTTCAAAGCCCCTTTCACTAGCTTGAGAACTGAACCCACAACAGTAGTTTTTCAAGCATCATTGCTCTGGTCAATTCAGCCATATAAGACAACTGGGACTTGTCTCAGGCCATAGAAAGGTCAGCCAGAATAGAAATACCAATAGCAAGATCGACCCAACCTCCCTAGTTTACCTAGCTGACCTGACTCTGGTTGAGTGAACTCTCAATAAAAAAACTCAACTGGGGGCTCTGATAGAGTCTATCCAAAAGGCACATAGAACATACCACAGACATGCACACATGAAATAGTATGACTCTAGCAGACATTATCACTCTAGCAGACATACGCCCTGGAAAGCTTGTTTTCCCAGGTTGCTCATATTGACATTGCTGAAGGAAATCCATCTTGGGGTCCCTCGTTTTTGACTTATGGTTGTCTTATTTGGTCGGAAATACTTCTTGCATGTTCACTTTTGCAGGGCTTTATTTATCTTACATGTTTAAAGGCAGGCTAGCAAAATGACATCATTTTAGTATTGTTGCACAGTGATAAAACAAAGAAGCAAAGTGATTAGAAGCCTGTGAGAGAATATGATAATAAAAACACAGAAAGAAGATGTGCAAATTGCTAATGTGTACAGGTGATGTATCAAACACCAAGTGGTTAGTACAAAACATCTCATCTCAAAACAAATAAAGGAACACATCAACAATAAAAGCAATTAAACCCAGATGACAAGCGAAGACACAACTGTATTCGAAAACAGAATCTAGATGACAGCAGAACACACTACTCAGCCCTCCTATGTGTCAGTCGACTGGAGAATTGATTGCAATTGGCCACCAAGCAGCAAGTGGGGGGAACCGGTTGGATGGGGGTCACAGGCTAGTGCAAAGAACCTTACTTTCCAGGCTCTTTTTTTATGTCAGCACTGGCTATCTATATCAATATCTATATCAATATCTACGTATATCTATATCAATACCTATAGCTATATATATATCTATATTAGCTCCGATCATTTAGAAGTCCATTACCAGTAAAATATCAGAAAAATGAACCAGTTCTGGACAAATCCATATATAATCACAGATTTGGATTAAGATGAATGTGTTAGCTTTTGTATGGTCCTGCGGGATACTAGCTGGTGGTTAGTTTGGCCTAGGAGCTTTCAAGTAAATTTGAAGTTCTCAGACAGGAGACGTTTAGAGCCCAGTGTACCAGAACAGAGCATCACTAGACTCTCCATTGCTTCATTCAGTAGCTGCGGTGGTATGTGAGGATGCTTGTCTGTCAGCAGAGAGTTAGTGACACAGTCATAAATATCCCTCTAAGCTCCACTAATAACATTCTCGGATGGAATGGGCCCTCCTTGGGGTGCAATGAAAGCTGGGTAATGTGCTGCTTTCAGCTTTGGGTTATGGGGGATACACGCTGAGAGACAAATGCATGCAAGTATATGTATGTATACAGACTGGAGGCATACAGAGGCAGACGTATGAATGTAGACAACCACAGCACAGAGGAGGTCACACTGGTCAGGGTCTTATCGTCTAGCTGACACTGTAACTCACTGCGACATGAGGGTAGGCCTAGTGTGTGTGTGTGTGTGTGTGTGTATCACTCCATCTGATACATCCTTACGAGCTCATCATATAGCACTCAGCAGGGAATCCCATATAGGAATCCCACTCCTAACTCACGCTACACAAATATATTTTTTACATTTCGGAAACCTTAACCAGTGAACATCTAGTCACTTTCTCTTTTATTCCTGGAATAAATATACAGTATTTTGAAAATAAACTCCGTTTTTTAAATGATTATTTGGGACTCTGCAAGGCCTGCCCAATATTTATTAAAATGTTCTCCTTAATGTTCAATATTCTCGTTATGATCACTGAATCAAAAGCAAACGGAGTATTCCATACATGTACGACCTCTGCTGGGGGTGAATGGAGGGATGCTGATGGATTCCTGTAAGAGGGCTGGGAAGACCAACAGCTATCAAGGAGTCACACTGAGGGGAAAAAGGATAGAAATCCTGCCATACTTTACTTTCTCTCTCTCTGTCTATCAATCTATCCACGCTGTCTTTTTTCAACTCTCTCCGTTTCTTTCTCTCATTTCCACTGTCCTCTTTTTTTCTACTGACTTTGTCTTTCTGCCTGTCCTTCACTTTCTCTCTCTCTCTTTCTGATACAACAGTGATTTTTCCCTTAACCAGATCTGATTACACTCAGCCCCCTCTTGTGATAACCTTTTACTTCAATCGACCCAACCTCCTGACCTACCCTCCTTTACCTCCTATTTGTATCTACTGTTGTGATTAAAATGCTTCCTGGCAGCTAGAGCTTGCTGAGCAAAGTGTCTTTTCTACCGCAACGAGAAGAGCACACCGAGCAAAAGCAACTCAGCGTTTCTCTCCTCAACGCACATCTCCTCTTCCCTCTTATTTTCATATTTTCCCATTCTTTGTCTCTTCCTCTTCTTGTTCCCTCTCATTTTGTCTATCATGTTCTATGTTCTCTCTCTCTGCCTCTCTGTCTTCTCTGGCATCTTTCAGGCTGTTTTAATAACTGTAGAATTAACACTTTAAGGTAATAAGTAACTCTGCATTTTGTAGTTTTATAAAGGCAATCAATGTCTAGGCTATAAAAGTGTCTGGACACACACACACACAGACACACACATACACATATACGCACAAATGCACATGCAGTGTCAGTCATGCTCTTTGGCCCTGCAGCAATCAGGTCAAGTCTTTCTCCTTCAATTGATTAGCAATATGTCGAGGTCACACACACACACAAATTTCAGATGATGGCAATTTGTTCTGCCGCCTTCCACTGGGGCGTGTGTGTGCATAGCAATCAGGAGTCCAGACATTCAGGGACAGAGCGACCCAGGCAGCTATTTCTGTGGCAATAGGAAAATGTCTTTGTTTCTGAATTTATTTAGTTTGTTTAATGTAGAAGTCCAGCCTAATTCAGAATGAATGCATGTTAGTCCTAGGATTATAGAGGTTTACCAATACACAGGATCTGATTTATATGCCTTGTGCCATTTTTAGGTGACCGTGTATATAGAAACCTAGCTTATATGTTAGGTAGGTCTAGAGTAAGAGTAACAACAACAACAACAACAATAATAATAATAATAATGCAAGTCTTTGTAATTTGTACTATTATATCATTAACACATACACCGATCAGCCATAACATTAAAACCACCTGCCTAATATTGTGTAGGTCCCCCTCGTGCCGCCAAAACAGCTCTGACCCGTCGAGGCATGGACTCCACAAGACCTCTGAAGGTGTCCTGTGGTATCTGGCACCAAGATGTTAGCAGCAGATCCTTTAAGTCCTGTAAGTTGCGAGATGGGGCCTCCATGGATCGGACCTGTTTTTCCAGCACATCCCACAGATGCTCGATCGGATTGAGATCTGGGGAATTTGGAGGCCAAGTCAACACCTTGAACTCTTTGTCATGTTCCTCAAACCATTCCTGAACAATTTTTGCAGTGTGAAAGGGCGCATTATCCATGATTCGTCAGACCAGGCCACCTTCTTCCATTGCTCCATGGTCCAGTTCTGACGCCCATTGTAGCCGCTTTCAGCGGTGGACAGGGGCCAGCATGGGCACT